>CM038218.1:100273649-100321149 GCA_021442155.1 Cymbidium sinense
AAACCATATAATCCAATCTTATGAATTGCAAGATAGCTAGGGTAGTTATTTAATTAGAAAGAACCTAAAGTCCTAAACACACTTCCTAAGAGACTAGAGCATGAGTGGTATGGCATATGACTTAATCTATAGAGGCAAAATCTTTTCAAATTTTATTTCATTATAGACATATCATTTTGATAGAGGCTTTAGGATTTATTATTCCTAAATGCATGATGAAATAAGTTATGGGTCAAATAAACTAGAAGAAGGTGTTCTCCATCACAAGGGATGCCCTCACAAGTCAAGCATTCCTTTATCGTGCAAGGATGGAAATCCTTCAGGTTCAAGAGAGAAAGAATATGCATGCATGATGTGAAACATACAACCATACACTAAGGGGTTGCAAAATCTTTTAATTATCCTATTTATTTCTTTGGCTTTATGATGAGGTTATGAGTTGTTTAAAATTTAGTTATGAGTGATTAGTTGGGTAGAAAAGTTACCTAAGATCCTAATCGTATCCAAGCCACATTTAAAGCATCAATCATTTAACTATCATCAAAATATGCCATCCTAATGCATAATGTAAACATATACATCAAACAATTATAAAAACTATCATAAAATAATAAAAGGTTGGTGTGGTCAAAAGTACCGTATAACCCAAGAGAGAAAAGATGGGTAGAAGCTCTACCCTTATACAACGGAATATGAAAGAATAATTATAATTGTATTAAATGCTATGGGGTCTTCTTTTTCATATCTCCATTTCTGATTTGGTTCCTTCTTTAATTTGGATGGCGCTTACTTTCAAGGCATCACAAGGCACCCCAAGATAAAGCCTTCTAGCCACTACTCATCCTAATCCCCCATAGCACTAATCCTAATTCCTATTAAAAAAATACATTTATGTAGGAAAAGTAAATCTAACTATGCCTGTAAAATAGCGGTTAGTTAAATATACATATAATCCCAAGCAGTTGTATTTATAATTTGGACTTAACACCCTACACATGGGTAACTAAGCCCACGTGTCCTAACTTGGATTATGCTTAAGGATTTAAGAAACCTACAAAAAGAGCACTCACATTTATTTTTAACCAACTCTTAAGCATTATCCCTTAAAAAAAACATGATTAGGCTAAAATTGGCCTATCATCCAGTTTACGAAGTATACACCCTAACATTCAATCTAAAACAACGCATCATAAAATAAAATATACATCACATCATACACCGTCCTAACTTAGAGCTATAAGTGGAGAATTAATTCTAATGTGTGTATTAAGGCTTGTGTGGTATGTCTTGTTAGGCATTACTATTATATTTTCTAAGTGTATAAGGATTCAATTTAACATGAAAGGTTGATTTCACTTGAAGTAGTTTATTTGATTTGAGAATTTTAATTTGTGTTTTCTTTTATTTCATTTGACTACACTTAGCAACTAAGTCTTATAAAGAGAGAAAAAGAGGATTTCCCTCTTTCATCCCTACCTTAAGTCACTTTCTAAACTATATTAATTTGATTTAGTTATCTTTAGTGAATGTCTTATTAAATGATTTAATCCTAAGTGTATCTATACATGAAACATATTTTATACAGTTAAATCATGAATTTATGTGTATGTTTGAATTTATATTTTATTTGATTAAATTATTTAAACATATTAATTTAAAACTTTATCCAAATTCTTATACAAAAGGACATAAGAATGAAATTAAATAGGCATGTGCCATTGTTAAACCAGGGAAGTGAGCTAATCAAATGACCTCCTTGGAGCTAGCTAAAACTTCATATTCTCAAAATGTCTAGCTTATATACCCATTTGCATTCAAACATATGTAAATTCGTATACATGAACATATGAAGTAAGCTCCAAATCATATGGCTAATTAATTTAACCACTTAGTCAATTATGAATGCATACAATTTTAATGTAAAATGGGATTCTCATTTACTAATGACATATACATATACATGTACAAAGATATAGGTAAGTACGTGTCATTATTAAACCATGGAAGTGATATAATCAAATGACTTCCTTGGGGCTAACTAAAGTCTCATATTCCCAGGATGTCTAGACAGTATACTTGCTTTTCTTGGACACACATTGATGTATACATAAATGAGGGAAAGAAAACCATGTAAAGATTGTATATTTTTTTATTAAATCATTTATATATATGAATTAAAGCTCTATCCAAATTCTAATGTTGAAATACATAAGAATGAAATCAAATGGATATGTCGTTGATAAACCAGGGAAGTGAGGTAATCAAATGGCCTCCATGGCACTAGCTAAAGCCTCATATTCCCGGGATGTCCAGACTATATACCCATTACCATTCAATCTTATATAAATCAACACTTGAATAGAGGAAAGATAACTCAACATTCATACACTTAAGCTTTAAGCACATGCATTTCTTATGTATTTATAACTAGCATCAGAACAAATATAATTATTTATTTCTAAGCTTTTGAAAATATATTTGGATTTCATAGTGATAATAGCCACACATATATTAAATTAAATCAACACATGCAAGCTTACATAAAGAAAATACATTTTATTTTGCTTTATTTTGAAAATATGGATGCATGAATTGAAATGACATACCAAATCTAACATGATTGGAAAAAGGATAATGAAATATAAGCATGTGATTCATTCAACCAAACTAGTTCTTAAGGACAATCAAATCAAATAAGATTATTTAAATCAAACCTAAGCTTCTTTATTAATTAAGTTTTAGATTTGATTTTATTTAAAGAGGAGAAAATAAATCATCACTTGCTATTTTAAACCCATCCCCACATTAGTGATTTGATTTAATTTAAGTAAATGTAATTAATTTTATTTTATGGGTTAATTAAGTTGAACCCTTAATTAGATGAATTAATTACCTTTACCTATGTCACGTAAAAGTAATTAACTAAATAATTATGAGCCAACATGATATGCATGGAAAATAAACTTGCAATTATCCTAGAAAATAAAATGGGCCAAATGCAATTGGCTCATGATTATTATTTAATTAGATTAAGGGAATTAATTAATTACTCTTATGGTTTTCCCACACATGTGGACTAACAATAATTTTATTAAATGCCTTTAGGTTATTAAACACCTAAAGATCTACCCCATGATTTAATTAAGGTCTAATGTGATTATGATTTCAATTTGATTAAGTGATTTAATTAATTGGTTAAATCTTAATTAATTTCATTTTAAAAAAGGGTAAATGAACTTAGGGAAAGGGATCCCATCCCTATTCCTTAGCTCACTTATTGTTGAACAATGATTAATAAACTTAATAAACTATTTTATTACTATTCATGAGATTAATTAATCATTAATTAACTTAAAAGAGTAATTAAGGTTTAATTAGTCAATTTTCTTAACTAAGTGAGTAATAAATCCAAAGAAAATCATGGGAGGCAGAGGTCATCCCATTAAATTAACCCATAAAATTTGGGATTAATTGCTTTAATAATTAAGAGTAATTAAGCTAATTAAATTTGCATTTAAGCCTTCATTACTATTCAAAATTAGGTAAGATCATTTTTAATTGATACTCCTTTGAAATACCTTTAAAATGAGTATTTATTTGCATTTTTTTATTTTTCTATGATTTTTTATGATTTTTAGAATTTTCAGCAATTAAAAATGACTTATTAAGCCTGATTAAAGCCTAATCATGTTAGCACCATGTGGCACGCTGATGCAGTGCGATTTCCACATGGTGTTGTGGGATTGGCTACTTAAAACTTTTCTGACTCTTTGCCTACATGGCAGCGATGGACGCGCTTTCTCATCCACCATCGATCTAAGATCAAATGGCTATGATTAATCCCATAGCTTAATAAGATTAAATCAGATCAATCTAGCAGATCTTATCATGACCGTCCATTCTGATCATGCAGAACAGATGGTGCGTGATCTAATGTCACATAAGTGTTGAAGAATGGAGCTCGTCTGCCATTGCTCACTTGATCTGAGCTTACACGAGCTTAAATCAACTCCAAAAGGATCCCACACCTCCACGACATCGATCGGAGGGGATCCAATGGTCAAGATCACACGAGATTCAAGTTTTCTTCAAAATGCTCCAACCCATTTTTTCTTAAGGATCAATTTTGGAAGCATACCTCACTGGAGCTCAAGATCGGTGGCTCAAATGATTGAGGAAGCTTCATCTAGTGGAGATGAAGCCCTTTTGACCAGTAATTAGATCAATTCCTTGATGTTCACTCAGAAGGCCATGAACTAACAATTTTGAGCTCGACTTTGATTGAAGTCCCACCTTTGATGCTTGGAAGCTTGAGAAATGATTCGTTCTTTCTCGATGAGGCCTAGTGAAGGTGCGTGCAATGTTAATTTGAGTTTGATGGAGAAATGGGGAAGCTAGGTCAAAAATGGGAGTGTCTTATTTCAGGATTGACGGGAATGGCATTTATCGATTGAGGAATGATTTTTGGAGCTTTGGCAATGGCTCTAATGGCTCTTCCTGGGTAGCTAGGGCTCTCAAGAATGATTTTTTTTTGTGTTTGAGTGGAAATGAGTTGAAATGGCTTTGGTCAAGTTCAACAATTAATTTGGAATGAACTTGAGCTATTGGTTGCAATCAATATGGTTTATATTTTCATTTGACCCAATATGGTCTTTTAGGTCAATTTGGGTCAAATCAATAGGACCAATTGGGTTTGGTTTGACTCAATTGAAGGTCAAGTCATATTCAAATATTAATTTTTATTTGATATGAATAATTAGTTTCAAGGGATTTGGCTTGGTTGTAATTTCGCTAGTTTGGGTTCATATGGGTTAAGGGGTCGACTTGGTCAAATGACCAAGTTGAATTGGTTTGACCCAATTTTTGGTAATTGATCAACCTAGGGTGATCAACAATCATGATGGGAGGTTTTGATCAGCTTAGTTCAATCTAATTTGGGTAGGATTAGAACTTGGCTCAAATAGGTCAAATTAGCCACTAGGTGAAGTGGACCAATTGGGTTTAGTTGGCTTGATTTTGGGCTGTGTTTGATTTAGTTGAGTTTATATATGTATTTGGGATTGATATATAAATTCAATTGCAATTGGCTTGGGCTCAAATGAGTTTTGGTTCATTTGAACATTTCAAGTCAAGAGGGTTAAGTTAGATTTTACTTAAGTTGATATTAGTTTGGCTTGATGATTATAGAATTCATTTATATGTGTGAATATGATTGAAGGTATGATTGATTTATTAGAAAATCAATTGAATTTGGGTTTTGGAATGAACAAATTTGGCTAAGTCCATGGAGTTGGGTCATGTGGCTTAAGTTTGGATTTTTTTTGGTTTGATTTAGTTTTGATGATTTAAATGTATATTTTATTTAAATTTATGAAGATAATTGAAAATATGATTTATATAGAAAATCAATTGAGACTAAATTGATTTGAATTAAGATTTGGCTAAGTCCATGGGATAGGTCATATGGCTTAGGAAGGGTTTTGATTTAAATTAATTTAGTTTGATTTAGTTTTGATCATTTGAATGTAGATTTGATTTATATTTAGAAAGATGATTGATGATATAAATTGATTATGAGAAAAATAGATTTTTGATTGATTTGGATTAAGATTTGGCTAAGTCCATTGGATAGGTCATATGGCTTAGGAAGGGTTTCATGTTTGGATTTGATCTTGGGCTTCAATCATTTGGTTTTAATTTGGGCTTGGATTTGGATCTAAATTTGATGCACAATTGAACTTGAGGTTTGGTTTGAGAAGGTGAACATGGATTGGATTTGGGTTGTAGGGAAGGTGGATTATCCTAATCCCTAAGGGGTAACCATAGGATTCTTTAGGCTTAGGTTAAGTGTTTACATATTTGTTAGAAGTGTCTTATGACTAGGGAAGTCTTAGTGTCTAGAAGACTCCTAAGTCTAAGATAAGAAGATTGAATCTGCACTCCAAAAGTTTGGTCAACAGGCATTGAGCTCTATAGTGTGGCCCTTGGAGATAGATGATTCGAAGACTGAAGCCATGTTTCATATTATATACTTGGATACATCTTTCAACACTTTGCTTATGAGACCATGGATACATGAGAACAATATAGTTCCATCTTCTCTACATCAGTGTATGAAGTTTATGAGATGTGGGATCATCTATTGTGTCAAAAGAGATCTCAAGCCATTTGTTCATGAGGTCATATATGAGGATGCTTACTACCTCCCTCAAAATCAACAAGTCTATTCTCAAAAACTTGGGCCATGTTTAAAAAAAAGGAAAAGAAAATAAAAAAGAAGATGGAAAAGAAAATAAAAGGTAGTGAAAATAAACTTGGAGGAGGAAGTGGATCTTAACATTAAATTCCACCCATAGTTCGTTACACCATTCGAACATATGGGTAGGATGACGACCTCACCAAGCAGAGAAGAGGCCAGCTCAGAGGCAATCCTAGGAAAACCCTTTTATTGGCCACCCAACAAGATATGTCCCAACTACCAAGAGTACACCTGCTATCCATATAGACCTATAATCTAGTTCATAGGATGAGTCTTATATGGTTAGCACACTAGGAAGCTCTTCTCAGTAGTAGATTCCCTTGGAGGTGACACTTGAGCTAGATAGCGATGAGGACTGGGCTCCAAAGCAAAGCATAAGTGTATCGAAGTCTATATGTGAAACAATTAGGCATTGTTGGGAACCTTAGCTCTAACCCCACTTTCCTCTCAAAAAGCTAAGAGTTTGGTAGTTAAAGAAGCCCTTAAGTCATCCACAGGTGTGAAGACCCAAAGGTTCTTTCTGGGAGCATCATCCTAAAGTCACAAAGTTCATGTAGAACTTGAGAATGATTCATATAAAGGTTTAATATAATTACCTTATGATTAATACTTCCCTTGTATTCATAATTTAGCAAAGAAAGGGTTAATCCCACATACTTGGTCAAAGAACAGGTCATACCACTTTGAAAAAATATGGAAGAACAAATGCAAAAGCTCTCAATCAAGACTAACACTAGGATTTGGTATAATGGGTCTAGTTGATGATGACGACTCGCTTAGTCATCAACCATTTGGAATCTGATAGGTTCTTTTCAAGTCACATTAACCCATATGAGGAGTCAGGCTTAGAAACTTCGATGATGATGATTTTAAAGTCAAAGATGCACCACCGAGTTTGAAGAAGAGATCAAGTCAACCATTGATGAGCTCAAGGAAATCAACTTAGGAACTAAAGAAGATCCACGACACATTCATTCTTTATTGAATGAAATTAAACCAATGACTTAGGCTATTGACTGAGTTTAAGGATTACATTGCATGGAGTTATGAAGAGATGCCTAGATTGGCTCCTAACATAGTGGTCCATAAACTAATAATAGAGCTTACTGCTAACCCTATCAAGCAAGCTCCTAGATGCATGTGATTAGACATAGAACAATATGTCATTTATGAAGTCAAGAAATTGATCGATGCTGGCTTCATTTAGGAAGAAAAATACCCTACCTAGTTAGCCAATGACATCCTAGTTAAGAAAATGAATGGCCAAATTCATATATACTTCAATTTAGAGATTCAAATAAGGCATGTCCAAAAGATGAATTTCCACTACCAATCCTAGAGCTATAGGTAGACATTGCCTCATCTCATATAGTCTACTTATTCATGGATGGCTCATCTGGAAATAACCAAATAAAGATGGCCCCTAAAGATAAAAGAAATACTACTTTTAGTACCCCCGATCAAAATCTATTGCTATAAGGTCATGCCTTTCAACCTTAAAAATGCTCGTGCTACATACTAGAGGGCTATGACTTGAATCTTTGATGAACTCATTCATCATCAAGTCGAGTCCTATGTCAATGATCTCGTGGTCAAAAGTAGAGAAAAAGAAGACATCTCTTTGACTTAAGAGTACTAAATAATTAAGAAAATATAACCTCAAAATGAACCCACTAAAGTGTGCATTTGAAGTAGCTTCGGAAATTCGGGTTTATTGTTGACACTAGGGAATCGACATCGATCTGGAGAAGATCAAGGTGAAATTATAAATTCCACCCCCTAAAATTTTAACTCAACGTAGATCATTCTAAGGGCAGTTGGAGTATCTAAGATGCTTTATATCCAACCTATCGGGAAGATGTCAGCCATTCTCAGCGCTTATCAAAAAGAATGTCATGTATGAGCATGCCTTCAAATACATTAAGCATTACCTGATGATGCCACCAAATTTAGCAGCCCCAATCCAGTCGCTCATACATTACACTACTACATTAGATGACTCCCTTGGTGCTTTGTTGGCCCAAGCAAATGACTAAGGGAAGTCAAAAGTACTATACAACCTCAATAATCATCTAATCCTTATTGAGGCTAATTATCCACCCATTGAGAAGCATTTCTTAGCTTAATCATTGCATCCCAAAAGCTACAGCACTACATGCTTCCTCATAAAGTGAACTTAATATCTAGGATCAATCCAATATCTCATGACATAGTTGATGCTTGATGGTTGGCAAGATGGTCCATGATCCTCTCATAGTTTGACATTACCTTCATACCCCTCTGTGCAGTGAAAGGAAGGGCTAGTGGATTTCTTAGTAAGACACCCACTTCTTGCTAACTCTCCACTTAGTGATGATCTCCTTGATGAACAAATCATGAATTTAGAGGATACTAGCATTCACTATTGGGAGATGTACATTGATGGTGTTCCTCTCAAAGAGGAGAAGAACCACAATCTACTATTCTAGAAGGTAGGGGTTGAAATAGTTCTCTTAACTCCGAAAGTGATGTGATGAGATTCTCATATCATCTACCCAATCCTTGCAATAATATGATATCTCGATTGGATGTCTAGAGTTTTCTATTAGTCTAAGCATCCATAACATCAACATCTTCATGGATTCTCAACTAGTTATCAACCAAATCACTGGGTCCTATTAGGTTATAAAGCTCAAGCTCCATGACTATCACAAGTACACCATGGAGTTGTTGGCCCAAAACTTAGAGATTACCATTTATAAGATTCCTCGATGAGAGAAAATTGTAACGTATGCTTTAGCCAAGCTTGCCAAGGAGTTGGCAAGTCCGGAGGATGAGTCCATATCAATAAAGGTCCAAAATAGACAAGTCTTATCCCTTACGGATATTGAAATCATCAAAAAGTACTCTCTTAAAGGGGTGGTTACTATTTCCAAGAAGGATGAGGAGTTAGATTGGAGGAAACCATTCATAGATTACCTAAATAAAGACAAACTATCGCAAGAGAACTCCAAGCCCATCAGATGAAATATAGAGCACTTTCCTATGCTCTTGTGGATGATGTCTTGTACTAGCGATCTTTCAATCAAATGTGTTCATGTTGTTTAGACAAGCAAAAAAGCCCATAAGATCGTCAAGGTACACACATGATTATGTGGAGCCAACCAATCTGGTCCGAAGATGGAAGCCAAGATCAAGAGACTATGATACTACTAGCTATCAATGATCAAAGATTGCATGGATACGGCTAGGAAATGCCACCAATTTCAAATACACGATGTGGTCCTACACTAACCACCCAACATTCTACATCCTACATTAGCCTCATGGCCATTCGATTGTTGAGCTACCAACATAGTGCGTCTGATTAATCCTCTTTTCCAAGGGTCATCGATTCATCTTAGCTACTATTGAGCAAATGGGCAAAGGTGATTTCACCTCGAGAGATCATAGCAGTGTGCTACAATGTTTTAAGAACCATATCAGATATATATTTAGAGTTCCTTGATAATGAATTATATCTAATAATAGCACATTCAATAGAACCAAGATCAACAACTTTGCTCTAAAGATAGATTGGAGATATTATACCATCAACTACCCTAGGATAAACGGCTTAGCGTAAGCCTTCAACAAAACTATCATCTAAATATTGAATAAGACACTCAATAATAAGTGATAATGGCAGAAACTTTGTGGGCCTACCACACCACATATAGAACTCCAACTCAATCTACACCTTTTGTCTTTAGTGTATGGGTTCGACGCTATTCTACCATTAGAAGTCCAACTTCCATATAGTTGATTTAACTCTAGAGATAATAAAATTTGAATAAGGACAATAAAGCTTAGTCGAACAAGTAGAAACCCATATCATCATCATATTGCTTAGTAGGCCCTTCCTTCTTCTCTTCCATTATAGCCGATAGATAAGAGAAAGGTAAGCATCGTGCATAGAACATCAAATTTACTAGGATCTTTTCAAATGCTCCTTAACCTTCACCTACTGCATGTGTGTAATCAATCGTGATGGTGAGGACATTCTGTAAGCGTTGATGAACATGTGGGATGCTACAACAAGGGTGGGATAAGAGAGGGCCAGTGAGAGAGAAGTGATCATTAAAGGGTTGCCAAAAACTTATCGATGAGATCATCTTTAGTGAGGTCAAGCACCTCAGGACTGAACACTGAACCATCATCATACACAGACTGGACGATAAGGCCATAAGAGAATGGCCTAGTCCTGCGAGAGAGTAAAAAATCCCACCTAATCACCTTTTTTTAATCCTTCCTGGGGTGAATTTTAACAAAACCTTGAAGAAAGAGGTCTGTGAAGGAGCCAAACCAATGTTACCTTGGGGAACCATAACATCAATAGGTGCAACAAGACGAACATGGGCAAGAGCACCAACTTTCTATTTCTCAACCTCTTCGCTAACTTCTTTAAGATCAACGTCATAAAATTAAATTTAATCATGGTTTTTAGGGTTTATGGTTTAAACTTTGCTTTTATGCTTTTGGGTTTAGGGTTTAGTGTTAAGGTTTAGGGTTTAGAGTTTAGGGTTTACTTTAGGGTTTAAGGTTTATGGTTTTGGGTTTAGGGTTTTTTAGGGTTTAGGGTTTAGGGTTTAGGGTTGTAGGTTTAACATTGTATGTTTAAGATTTAGGGTTTGGGCTTTAAGATTTATAGCTTGGGGTTTTTTTTACTTTTTAAGTTAAGTAAACAGGTAGGTTAATGTTTATTTAATTAATTTTTTATTTATTTTAGTTTATTTTATTTTTTATTTTTATTTAGGTTTATTTTGTTTATTTAGTTTAGTTTATTTATTTTTGATTTATTTATTTTTAGTTTAGAGTTTTTATTTTACTTTATCTTTTAGGTTTAGGTTTAGGTTTATTTTTAGTTGAGTTTTATTTTTATTTTATCCTTTAGGTTTAGGTTATATTTTTGACTTTATGGTTTAGTTTCAGGTTTATATTTTATTTTTTTCTATTTAGGTGTTAGGTTTTATTTTAGTTTATTTTTAGATTTTATTTTTTAGTTTAGGTTTAGGTTTATTTTAGTTTATTTTATTTTATTTTTTTTTTAGTTTAGGTTTAGGTTTAGTTTATTTTAAGTTTAGGTTTAGGTTTATTTTATTTTATTTATTATATTTTATTTTAGGTTTAGTTTTTTTTAGTTTATTGTTTTATGTTTTATTTATTTTGAGATTTATTTTTAGGTTTAGGTTTTTATTTTATCTTGTTTTAGGTTTACTTTATTTTTATTTTATGTTTAGTTTGTATTTTATTTAGGTTTTTTATTCTAAGGTTTTTTTTTTAGTTTAGTTTAAGTTTTTATTTATTTTATTTTTAATTATTTTTATTTTTTATTTTATTTTATTTTTAGGTTTAGGTTTAGGTTTTAGTTTAAGTTTTTATTTTATTTTGTTTTTATTTTATTTAGTTTTAGGTTTTTTTCTTTATTTTATTAATAGGCTTTATTTAGTTTAGGTTTAGATTTTTAGGTTTTTAGGGTTTAGGGTTTAATGATTACCGTTTAGGGTTTTAGGGTTTAGGATTAAGGTTTAGGGTTTAGGGTTTAGGGTTTACTGTTTAGGGTTTAGGTTTTAGGTTTTGGGGTTTAGGGTTTTAGGATTAAATGTTTAGGGCTTAGGGTTAAAGGTTTAGGTTTAGGGTTAGTTTTAGGGTTTTGGGTTTAAGGTTAATTTTAGGGTTTAGGGTTTAGGTTTTTTTATTTTTTTATTATTTTTTTATTTTAGGGTTTAGGGTTAATAGGGTCTAGGTTTTAGGTTTAGTGTTCAAGTTTTAATTGTTTTAGGTTTTATTTTTTTTCTTGCAAAGAAAAATTCATATTCAACATTTCTTGTTTTAGTTTTCATCAACCACACATAAAAGTTTCACCAATTCATCGAACCACCCCCACACTGAGTGGTGGGATCCACCATCGTATCCCCTATCTCTTCCTCTGCCACCACCATGGAAGTAACCTCTATCACAGTTCCATAGGTTTTTTTTAATTTATTTTATTTTTTGGTTTTATTTAGTTTAGGTTTAGGTTTTTAGGTTTTTAGGGTTTAGGTTTTAGGGTCTGGGTTTAGGTTTAGGGTTTAGGGTTTAGGGTTTGGGGTGGTGAGGTTTTAGAGAGGGTTTATAGTTTAGGGTTGGTGGTGGGAGTTTAGGGTTTAGTGTTTAGACTTTAGGGTTTGGTTTTTATTTAGGTTTAGGGTTTAGGGTTTTAGGGTTATAGGTTTAGGGTTTAGGTTTTGGGTTAATTTTAGGATTTGGGTTTTTTTATTGACTTTGAATTTATTGTTTTTTTTATTTTATTTTGTTAGGGTTTAGGGTTTAGGGTTCAGGTTTTAGTTTAGGTTTTTTTAAATTAAGTAAACCCATTTAAGTTCTTTTGTTTATTTTAGGGTTTAGGGTTTAGTGTTTAGCTTAGGGTTTATGTTCTATTTTAAATTCAAAAATATGTGTAGGTTTGGTTAATTAGTTTATTTACGATTTTTATTTATTTTAGTTTATTTTATTTTAATTTTATTTATGTTTATTTTTCTATTTTTAGTTAGTTTAATTTATTTATTTTAGGTTTATTTATTTCAGTTTAGGTTTTTTATTTTAGTTTATTTTTTTTTAATTTTAGGTTTATTTTTTACTTGAGATTTATTTCTATTTTATTTTTAAGGTTTTAGCTTTGTTTTTTATTTTTCTATTTAGGTTTAGAATTTTATTTTATTTTATTAAGTTTAAATTTTAGGATTTTATTTTAGTTTATTTTAGATTTTATTTTTTAGTTTGGGATTAGGTTTATTTCTAGTTTATTTTTTTTATTTAGATTACATTTAGGTTTAGGTTTAGTTTATTTTAAGTTTAGGCTTAGGTCTTATTTATTTTAGTTTAGTTTATTTTAGTTTAGGTTTAGGTTTATTTTGTTTTATTTCTTTTATTTTTATTTTAGTTTTTAGTTTTTTTCTATTTAGTGTTTAGATTTTATTTATTATTTATTTTTATGCTTTTTTGTTTAGGCTTTTATTTAGTTTTTTTTGGTTTATTTTATTTTTATTTTAGATAGTTTTTATTTTATTTTATTTTATTTAGTTTAGTTATGTTGTTAAATATTTTATTTTATTTTTAGGTTTAGGTTTAGGTTTAGTTTAGTTTTATTTTATTTTATTTTATTTTATTTATTGGTTTAGGATTATTTATTTTATTATTAGGTTTATTTAGTTTAGGTTTAGGATTTTAGGGTTTAGCATTTAGGGTTTAGGGTTTTAGGTTTTAGGGTTTTAGTGTTTAGGGTTTAGAGTTTAGGGTTTTTAATTTTTGGGGTTTAGGGTTGAAGGTTTAGGGTTAGCTTAGGGTTTAGAATTAAGGGTTTAAGCTTTTTTAAGGTTTAGTAGGGTTTGGGTTTAGGAATAGGGTAGGTTTAGTAGTTTAGGGTTTTTTTTTTTTAAATTAAGTAAACCGACAGGTTTAGTTTATTTTATTTATTTATTTATTAAATTTTTATTTTATTTAGGTTTACTTTTTGTTTAATTTAGCTTATTTTAGGTTTATTTATTTTAGTTCATTTTAGGTTTAAGTTTATGTTTATGTTTATTTTTTAGTTTAGTTTTATTTTATTTTATTTTAAAGATTAGGTTATATTTTTTATTTTTAGGTTTAGGTTTAGGTTTAGGTTTTAATTTTATTTTTTTAGGTTTATGGTTTAGGTTTTTATTTTAGGTTTTATTTATTAGTTTAGGTTTAGGTTTATCTTTAGGTTATTTTATTTTATTTAGTTTAGGGTTTAAGTTTAGTTTATTTTAGGTAGGTTTAGGTTCAATTTATTTTAGTAGATTTAGGTTTATTTTCTTTTGTATATTTTAGGTTTAGGTTTTTTTAAGTGGTTCTGGTTTATTTTTTATTTATTTTAGGTTCAACTTTATTTAGTTTTATTTTATTTTATTTTAGCTTTATTTTATTTTTATTTTGTTTTGTTTTTTAATTTAGGTTTATTTTATTTTATTTTGTTTAGTTTAGGTTTTATTTATTTTATTTTATTTTAGTTTATTTTTTTTATTTTTTAGGATTAGGTTTAAGTTTAGGTTTAGGTTTAAAGTTTTATTTAGGTTTTATTAATTATAATTTTAATTTATTTAGCTTTAGTTCTTTTTAAATTATTAGGTTTATTTAGTTTAAGTTTAGGTTTTAGGTTTTGATGTTTAGGATGGGGTGGTGTTTAGGGTTTAGGGTTTAGGGTTTAGGGTTTGGCGTTTAGGGTTTATGATCAGGGTTGCAGGTTTTGTGTAGGTTTAGGGTTTAGGGTTTAGGGTTTAGGGTTTAATGGTTTAGTAAGGGTGTGGTTTAGGGTTTAGGGTTTAGGGTTATAGGTTTAGGGTTAGAGTTTTTTATTTTTTTGTTTTGTTTTTAAATTAATTAAACTAGTTTAGGTTTATTTAGTTCATTTTTATTTATTTTAGTTTATTTTATTTTTATTTAAATTTTTTTTATTTTATTTTATTTAATTTAGTTTATTTATTTTATGTTTATCTATTTTACTTTAGGTTTTATTTTAGTTTAGTTTTAGGTTTAGGTTTAGCTGTTTATTTTTATTTAGTTTTATTTTATTGTATTTTTTAGGTTTTGATTTTATTTTTATTTTTAGGTTTAGGTTTAGGTTTTTATTTTCTTTTTTTAAGTTTAGGTTTTAGGTTTTTATTTTATGTTTATTTTTAGGTTTTTTTTCTAGTTTAGGTTTAGGTTGATTTTTAATTTATTTCATTTTATTTAGTTTAGGTTTAGGTTTAAGTTTTTGATTATTTTAGGTTTAAGTTTAAGTTTTATTCATTTTATTTAGTATATTTTAGTTCTTTATTTTATTTTATTTTAGGTTTTGGCTTTTTTTTGTAGTTCAGGTTTAGATTTTATTTTAGGTTTATTGTCCAAGTTTAGGTTTTATTTAGTTTTATTTTATTATATTTTAGGTTTGTATTTTATTTTTATAGCCTTTACTTTATTTAAGTTTTTATTTTTTAGTTTAGTTTTTTTTGTATATTTTATTTTATTTTAGTTTTATTTTTTTATTTTATTTTTTTAGGTTTATGTTTAGGTTTAGGTCTAGGTTTAGGTTTTAGTTTATGTTTTTATTTTATTTTGTTTATTATTTTCTTTTAGTTTAAATTTTTTATTTTTTTATTTTAGGTTATATTTAGTTTAGATTTAGTTTTAGCTTAGGAGTTTAGGGTTTAGGGGGGAGTTTAGGGTTTAGGGTTTAGGTTTTTATGGAGTAGGGTTTAGGGTTTAGGGTTGTGGGTTTAGGGTTTAGGGTTTAGGGTTTAGGGTTTAGGGTTTAGGGTTTAGGGTTTAGGGTTTAGGGTTTTAGGGTTTTTAGGAGGTTTAGGTTTTGAGGATTCATGTTTTAGCAGGGTTTAGGGTTTTGGGTTTTATTTTTAAATAGAGAACCATATTCAACATTCCATTTATTTATTTAATTTATTTTTTATTTATTTTATTTTAGTTTATTTTACTTTATTTATTTAGGGTTTATTTATTTTAGTTTAGGTTTTATTTTAATTTATTTTTTAGGTTTAGGTTTAGGTTTATGTTTATTTTTAGTTGAGTTTTTTTTATTTTCTTTTTAGGTTTAGGTTTTCTTTTATTTTTTATGTTTAGGTATAGGTTTTATTTTTTATTTTTTAGTTTTGGTTTTATTTTTATTTTAGGTTTAGGTTTAGGTTTTATTTTATTTTCTTAGGTTCAGGTTTTAGGTTCTTATTTTAGGTTTATTTTTAGGTTTTATTTTTTAGTTTAGGTTTAGGTTTATTTTTAGTTTATTATATTTTATTTAGATTAGGTTTAGGTTTTGTTTATTTTTTGTTTAGGTTTCGGTTTTATTTATTTTAGTTTAATTTATTTTAGTTTAGGTTTAATTTTATTTTATTTTTATTTTTTGGTTTATTTTTTTGGTTTAGGTTGTTATTTTAATTAGGTATTTTTTTAGTTTAGTTTGGGTTTTTATTTATTTTATTTTAGTTTAGTTTTTATTTTATTTTCTTTCTTAGGTTTAGGTTTAGATTTTAGTTTATGTTTATTTTATTTTGGTAGATTATATATATATATATATATATATATATATATATATTATATATTTAGTTTAGGTTTAGGGTTTAGAGTTAGTTTAAGGTTTAGGGTTTAGGGTTTATGGTATAGGGTTTAGGGATTGGGGTTTAGGATTTGGGGTTTTGGTTTTTGGATCTATTTAGTTTGTAGTTTAGGGTTTAGTTATTTTGGGTTTAGGGTTTATAGTTTAAGGTTTAGGGTTTTTAGGGTTTAGGGTTTAGGGTTTAAGGTTTAGGTTATAAGTTTAAGTTTCAAGTTTTAATTCAGTTTTAGGGTTTTTGGGGTTTTTTAATAGAGAACAAATTGATTCAACATTTCTACTATTTAGTTTATTTTTAGGTTTATTTTTAGGTTTATTTTATTTTTAGTTTTTTTTTTAGGTTTATGTTGAGGTTTAGAGTTTAGGGTTAGGGTTTAGAATTTACCATTTTAGGGTTTAGGGTGGTTTAGGGTCATGGTCAGTTTAGGTTTGTGTTGTGGTTGGATGGGATTTAGGGTTTAGGGTTAGGTTTAGGTTAGTTGGGAAGTTTAAGATTTTAGTCACCATTTAGGGTTTATGGTTAGTTTAGGGGTTTAGGGTGGGGTGTGGTTGGAGTTAGGTTTAGGGGTTAGGGTGGGTTTAGGGTTTATTATTTTTAGGGTTTAGGGTTTAGGGTTGATTTAGGGATTAGGGTGGTTTTATCTAGTAACCCATGGTTTAGCTTTATTCAATTTATTTAGCTTATTTTCTTATTTATTTTGGCTTATTTTATTTTATTTTTATTTAGGTTTATTCTTTAGTTTTATCTAGTTTAGTTTATAAATTAAGTTTTTCATTTTTTATTTAAGTTTTATTTTGTTTATTTTAGGTTTTTTATGTTTATTTCTTTTAGTTTTACTTTTATTTTATTTTATAGGTTTTAATTTTATTTTTTTAGGTTTAGTTTAGGTCTTTATTTAATTTTTAGGGTTTAGGTTTTAGGTTTTATTTTAGGTTTATTTTAGGTTTTATTATTTTAGTTTAGGTTTAAGTTTATTTTAATTTATTTTGTTTTATTTAGTTTATTTAGGTTTAGTTTATTTTAGGTTTTTAGGTTTTATTTATTTTAGTTTAGTTTATTTTAGCTTAGGTTTAGGTATATTTTTTATTACATTTATTTTAGATTTAGGTTTTATTTAGTTTAAGCTTTAAGTTTTTTTTTTTTATTTATTTTATGTTTATTTTTTATGTTTAGTTTTATTCAATTTTAGTTTATTTTATTTAAGGTTTATTTTATTTTTATTTTATGTTTACTTTAGGTTTATTTTTTTTTTTTTAGTTTAGTTTAGGTTTTTTATTTTTTTTATTTAGTTTTTATTTTTATTTTTTTATTTTATTTTATGTTTAGGTTCAGGTTTTGATTTTTTTATTTTTATAAGTTTATGTTATTTATTTATTTTACTTTTTGATTTTATTTAGTTTAGGTTTAGATTTTTAGGTTTTTAGGGTTTAGGGTTTACGATTTAGGGTTTAGGGTTTGGGGTTTAGAGATTTCAGTTTATGGTTTAGGGTTTACGATTTAGGGTTTTATGGTTTAGGGTTTATGGTTTAGATTTTCTGCAGTAGGGTTTAGGGTTTTAAAGTTTAGGGTTTAGGTTTTGGGTTAGTTTTAGGGTTTTAGGGTTTAGGGTTTAGGTCAATTTTATTTATTTATTTATTTTTAAATTTTTACTTTTTTTAAATTAAGTGAACTCATAAGTTTAGGTTTATTTACTTTATTTAGTTTTTTTACTTTATTTTATTTTATAATTATTTTATTTAGGTTAATTTTTATTTTTATTTTAGTTTAGCTTATTTATTTTAAGTTTATTTATTTTAGTTTAAGTTTTATTTTTTATTTTTAGGATTAGGTTTATATTTTAATTTTATTTTTTGAAGTTTAGGTTTTTAGATTTTTAGGGTTTAGGGTTTAGAGTTTAGGTTTATGGTTTGGGGTTTGGGGTTTAGGGTTGTAGGTTTTAGGGTTTAGGGTTTAGGATTTTAAAGTTTTGAGTTTAGGATTTAGGGTTTAGGGTTTAGGGTTCTAGGGTTTAGGGTTTTGGATTTAGTGTTGTAGGTTTAGGGTTTAGGGTTAGGGTTTATTTATTTATTTTTTATTATTTTCTTTTTAGGGTTTAGGTTTAGGTTTTAGGGTTTAGGGTAAACATTTCTTCTTTTTGATTTCATCAACCAAGTAACACACCATGTTTTAAGACATAAGTGACATATATATAAAAATGGGCTCGATAGAGAAAATAAAACCCTAGATAACTAGAATCGTCTATTATAATTACATAGTTCCATAAGCAGCAGATCGGATTGACCATTCTTCAGTTTCTCCAATTCCCATCAAAACCACCCCGGCCTCTAGAGTAGTGAGATCCACCATCATATCCCCAATCTCCTCACCACTGCCACCTACTGTAACCTCCTCTGTGCTCCTCCCACCTCCATAACCACCACTATTCTCACCACCACCTTCATATCCACCGCACTGATCCCCACCACTAGTGCGATAACCTCGGCCTTCCCGTCCACTGCCAACTCTAGACTGAGCATGGTTGACGGTGATGTTCCTTCCATCGGTTACGCCCATTCTTATGTTTATGGTTTAGTTTGTTTGTTTAGGGTTTAGGTTTATTTTTTAATTTATTTAGTTACTTTAAGTTTAGGTTTAGGGTTTGAGATTTAGGGTTTAAGATTTAGGTTAGGGTTAGGGTTTTTTAGGGAGTTTAGGGTTTAGGGTTTAGGTTTTTTTTGTGTTTATTTTTTCAAGGTTGAGTTTAGGGTTAAACTTTAGGGTTTAGGGCTTATGATTTAAGGTTTGGGGTTTAGGGTTTTTGGTTTAGGGTTGTTAGTTTATAGTTAGAGGTTTAGGGTTTATCATTCATGGTTTAAACTTTAGGGTTTAGTTTTAGTGGTAGGATTATAGTTAGTGGGTTTAGTTTGGGAGGTTTAGGTTTAGGGTTTATGGTTTTAGTTTAGGGTCACCTGAGTTTAGGGTTTAGGTCAGGGTTTATGGAGTATAGGTGGTGGAGGGTTTTAGAGTTTATGCCTTTAGGGTGGGACTTAGAGTTTAGGTTTAAGGTTTAGGTTTAGAGTTTTGGGTGGGGTAGTTTAGGTGCAGGTTTAGGGTCAGGTGGGGTTTTGGCTCACTGTGGGCTTTTAGGGTTTAGGGATGGTTTCATTAGTTTAGGGTTTAGGAGTCACCATCAGGTTTAGGGTTTAGCATCAGTGGAGGTGGTGGGTAATGACAGGTTTATGGTTGTAGTGTTTAGTTAGAGGGGTTAGGTTTAGGGAGTGGTGGAGTTTAGGATTAGTTTATGGTTGGAAGGTTTAGGGTTTAGGGTGGGGTTTAAGATTTAAGGTTTAGGGTTTAGGGTTTAAGGTTTAGGGTTTAGCTTATTTTAAAATTAAGCAAACCAGGTTTAGGTTTTAATTTTGTTTATTTATTATTTTTATTTATTTAGTTTATTTATTTTATATTTTATTTAGGTTTATTTTTATTTTATTTATTTTATTTTATTTATTTTAGGTTTATTTATTTTAGTTTTGGTTTTTTTATTTTAGTTCTTTTTTAGGTTTAAGTTTAGGTTTAGGTTTAGGTTTATGTTTTTTTAGTTTAGTTTTGTTTTTATTTTATTTTTTAGGTTTAGGTTTTTTTATTTTTAGGTTTAGGTTTAGGTTTTTATTTTATTTTTTTAGGTTTAAATTTTAAGTTTTATTTTAGGTTTTATTTTTTAGTTTAGTTTTAGGATTATTTTTAGTTTATTTTATTTTATTTAGTTTAGGGTTTAGGTTTAGTTTATTTTAGGTTTAGGTTTAGGTTTTATTTATTTTAGTTTATTATTGTAGTTTAGGTTTAGGTTTATTATATTTTCTTTATTTTATGTTTTCATTTTTTTTCTTTATTTTAAGGTTTGGGCTTTATTTTTTATTTGTTTTTAGGTGTTTTGGTTTAATTTATTTTAGGTTTAGGTTTTATTTATTTAAGTTTAGTTTATTTTAGCTTAGGTTTAGGTTTAGTTTATTTTGTTTATTTTAGATTTAAGCTTTTTTTAGGTTAGGGTTTAAGTTTTATTTTTTTATTTATTTTTAGGTTTATTTTTTAGGTTTAGTTTTTTATTTAGTTTTATTTTATTTTATGTTTATTTTATTTTTATTTTTGTTTAGTTTTATTTTATTTAGGTTTTTATTTTAGGTTTATTTTATAGTTTAGTTTAGGTTTTATTTATTTATTTTAATTTAGTTTTATTTTATTTTATTTTATTTTTAGGTTTAAGTTTTAGTTTATGTTTTATTTTATTTTATTTTATATATATATTTTTTTGGTTTAGGTTTTTTTATTTATTTTAATTTTTTATTTTATTTAGTTTAGGTTTAGATTTTTAGGATTTTAGGGTTTAGGGTTTAGGGTTTATGGTTTAGGGTTTATGGTTAATGGTTTAGAGTTTAGAGTTTAGGGTTTTGGGGGTTTAGGGCTTAGGGTACTCAACCAACTCAAGTACTATTGATGTGGGTCTTACTTATCTTTCCTTCTCAAAGGTATCATGAGCTGCTGCTGACAAGTCCTTCTACTATTTTCTTAAGTTTTATTAGTCCTTTTTATTTCTTTCTCATTTACTTTTGTGCCGTTACTTTTACTCTTTTATTTTCTTTTCCATTGTACTTAGATGGGGTTTAGCTCTTGAGGTTTCTAGTAGCTCTATGAGCGAGAAAAGCTTTATCACTTTTAAGGACATTATATCCTTTATTTTATGGTAATGGTGGACATTGTATCCTTTATCACTTTATCACTTCTTACAATGGTGGTTTCGTTCTTAAAGAGGTTTGGAATTTTACTAGAAATAAACAGAACACCTCTAATGCTTTCATTAAACTTTGGAACAATATCATTCCCCTTTCTTATTCAATTTTAGCTTGGAGGATTTTGAATAACTTTATCCCTATTGATTCTTTGCTCTGGCTTAAATATCTTTACTTACCTTCTAAGTGCTATTGTTGCTTTCATATTGAAAATTTTAATCATATTTTTGTCAATGGTGCTATTGCTTCCAAACTTTGGATATGGTACGATGATTTATTTAACACTAGCTATTTGCATGACTCTCTTTCGTTATATCAACTTCTTGAAGTTTATTTCCATAAAACTGTGAAAGGTCATATCAAAGTTTTAATTGCTATTACCCTTATTTGGTTCATTTGGATGTATAGAAATGATTTTAAATATTTTGGCATCCCTATGAACCATAAAAGGATCCTTGCTAGAACTAAAGAGAAAATTCATGCTTTGTTTAATGCAAATTTAATTAGCAATTTTCAATTTAGAGGTTATAAATTTCTGGCTAAAAAATTGGGTATCACTTTGCTTGATGATCCTTCCTACAAGAGCATTAGGATTATACATCAGATTAAGCCTAAAGAAAATTCTATTAAGATCAATATTGATGGATCTGTTTCTCCAAACAAATATGCTTGTCGTGGAATTCTTAGGGATCTAAATGCATTGTCATTTGTGCTTTTTCCTACCCCCTCAAAGCTTGTTATGTTATTTATGCTAAACTCATGGATGTTAACAAAGCTATTGACATTTGTTTAAGCAAAGGTCTCTTTAATATTTGGATTGAAGTTGATGCACTTCTTTTACTTCTAGACTAAAATAAATAAACCTAAAATAAATAAACTAAATAATATAATTACAAAAATAAACCTAAATAAAAAATAAATAAAATAAATAAAAATAAACTAAATAAACAAAATAAATCTAAACACCGTTTAATCAATTTTAAAATGAAAGACCCTAAACCCTAAAACCCTAACCCCATCCCAAAACCTAAACATTAAACCTTAAACTAACCCTAAACCCTAAACCCTAAACCCTAAAACTTACAACCTTAAAGCTTAAAAACCTAAATACCTAAACCTAAAAGAAATAAAATTGAAAAATAAAATAAATAAAAAAATCTAATCCTAAAATAAATAAAACATAAATATAAACCTAAATTAAACTACACATAAACCTAAACCTAAACTAAATAAAATAAAATAAACTAAAAATAAACCTAAACTTAAACTAAAATACAAAACCTAAAAATAAACGAAAAATAAATACCTAAAACTTAAACCTAAAAAAATAAAATAAAATGTAAACCTAAAATAAAATAAAAAATAAAACCTAAACCTAAAAAAATAAATAAGCTAAAATAAAATAAACTAAACCTAAACCTAAAAAAAACAAAATAAAAACATAAACTAAAATAAATAAACTCAACTAAATAAAATAAAAATAAGCTAAAATAAAAATAAAATAAAATAAACTAAATATAAATAAACTAAATAAACCTAAATATACTTGTTTATTTACTAAACCCTAAACCCAAACTAAACCATAAATCCTAAACCTAAACCCTAACACTAACCCTAAACCTAAACTTAATCACTAAAACCTAAACCTAAATCCTAAATAAAAAATAAATAGAAATAAACCAAAGCCTAAACCCTAAACCTTAAAACTAACCACCACCCTAAACCCTATCTCCCTGACCATACTAATCTTAAACCCTAAATGTTGAACCACTTCCAAACCATAATAACCCTAAACCCTAAACCCTACACCCTAAACCCCAAACCCTTAACCCTCCCTAAACCCACTCATTGACCTAAACTAAATAAAACCTAAATATTAAAAAGTCTAAATTAAATAAAATGAAAATTAAACATAATTTAAAACCTAAACCTAAACCCAAACCTAATCCTAAAATAAAATAAAATAAAATAAAAATTAAACTAAAATAAAATAAAATAAAACCTAAACTAAACTACAAAATAAAATAAACCTAAAATAAAACCTAGATTAAATAAAAACTAAACATAAAATAAAAATAAATTAAACCTAATATAAAATAAAATAAAAACTAAATAAAAACCGAAACTAAAAACTATACCTAAGAATAAATAAAAAATAAAACCTAAACCCTAAACTAAAAAAAAGGCTAATCCCAAAATAAAAAAATAAAATAAACATTAACCTAAACAAAAATAAACTAAACTAAAATAATTAAAAACTAAACCAAAACTTAAAATAAACTGAAGAACCCTAAAACAAAATAAAAATAAACTAAAATATAAACATAAACCTAAACTGAAAAAAAAACCTAAAATATACATAAAACACAAACCTAAACCTAAAAAAATAAAATAAAAACCTAAACCTAAACCTAAAAATAAAAATTAAAACCTAAAGCAAAAAATAACTTAAAAATAAAACTAAACTAAAAGATAAACACAAACCAAAACTTAAATCTAAAAAGTAAACTAAAATAAGAAACCTAAACTAAAATAAATAAACCTAAAATAAAAAAACTAAACAAAATAAAAATAATAAAGAAATCTAAATAAAAAAAATAATGAACTAAAATAAATAAAAAATAAACTAAATAGACCTAAACCTACTGGTTTACTTAATCTAAAAAAAACCCTAAACCCTAAACCCTAAACCTTAAAATTAACCCTAAACCCTAAAACCTAAATAAAAATAAAAAACAAATAAAGAAAAATAACCCTATGATGAAACCCTAAACCCTAAAACTAACCCAAAACCCAAAACCCTAAACCCTAAACCCTAAAAACCTAAAAACCTAAACCTCAACTAAATAAAAGCTAAAAATAAAATAAATTAAAAAATCTAAATAAAATAAAAATAAAATAAAAACCTAAACTAAAATAAAATAAATAAAAACCTAAAGTAAACTAAAAATGTAAATTAAACCTAAGAATTAAAACCTAAATAAAATAAAACTAAATGTGAAATGAAAATAAAATAAACCTAAAATAAAATAAAATAAAACTAAATAAAACCTAATCATAAAATATACCTAAAATAAATAAAAAAATATAACAAAACTTAGTTTAAAATAAAAATAAAATAAATAGAATAATATAAACCTAAACCTAAACTAAAATAAACTAAACTATGATAAATAAAACCAAAACCAAGACCTAAAATAAACTAAACCTAAACCTAAACCTAAAGTAAATAAAATAAAATAAACTAAAAATAAACCTAAACCTAAACTAAAAAAATAAACCTAAAATAAAAACCTAAAACCTAAACCTAAAAAAATTAAATAAAAGCCTAAACCTAAACCTAAAATTAAAAAATAAAACATAAACCTAAAAATTAAAGTTAAAATAAAACTCAACTAAAAAGTAAACATAAACCTAAACCTAAACCTAAAAAATAAACTAAAATAAAAACCTAAACCAAAATAAATAAGCCCAAAATAAATAAACTAAATAAAAAAACCTAAATAATAATAAAAAATAAAATAAACTAGAATAAATAATAAATAAACTAAATAAACCAAAACTTATCGGTTTACTTAATTTTCAAAAAAAAAAACCTAATCCTTAAATCCTAAATCTTAAACTCTAAAACCTAAAACTAACCCTAAACCCTAAACCCTAAACCTACAACACTAAACCTACCCAACCTAAACCTAAACCTAAAGCCTAAAATTCTAAACCCTAAAGCTTAAAAAATTCCTAAACCCTAAACCTTAAACCCTAAACCCTAAACCCTAAACCCTAAAATCATAAACCATAAAACCCTAAACCCTGGTTGAGCTTATTTTTATGAAAGGTGATCTTAAACAAGTCAGTTAAGAGGTTATGATGTACGAAGTTGGTGGTACTGCCCGTGTTGGTCTTTTTGTTCCTATTGATGTTGTGGTTCCTCCAGAAACATTGGTATGGATCCTTCACCACTTCTTTTTCCGGTTCTCAACATCCCAACAAAGATTAAGTACTTTTTATCACCTAGTTGTTGATTAAAAAAAGGTGATAAGGTGGGATCCTCAGAGGCTACTCTCCTCATTAAGCTGGGCATTAGGCCATTCTCTTATGGCCTAGTCATTCAGTCTGTGTTTGATGATGGTTCAGTGTTCAGTCCTAAGGTGCTTGACCTCAGTGAAGATGATCTTATCGAGAAGTTTTTTGGTCCTTTCAATGTTCATTCTCTCTCACTAGCCCTCCCTTATCCCACCCTTGTTGTAGTGCCCCATATGTTCATTAATGCTTACAAGAATGTTCTCACCATCGTGATTGCCACGATTACACATACATACGGTGAGAAGTTTAAGAAGTATTTGGATCTTAGTGAATTTCGTGGCTCTTGCGTGCTTCCTGCTCTTCTTCATGCTATTCATCAGCTGTAATGGAAGAGAAGAAGGAAGAGCCTACTGAGGAATCTGATGATGATATGGGGTTTCAGCTTGTTCGACTAAGCTTTGTTGGACTTCTATAAAATCAAATTTTATTGACTCTAGGAGTTAAATCATTTTGTTAAATACTATGTTTGTGAATTTTTGAATTGCATTTTATTTTATTCTATTTTATTAGTTGATAGAGGTTAATGTCTTATTTGATTTGGTAATTTCTTGTTTGTTATGAAATCATTTGAGTTTTTTTATAAAAAATCTAAACCTTAAACCCTAAATCCTAAACCCTAACCCTAAACCCTAAACCCTAAACCATAAACCCTAAACCCCAAACACTCAACCTAAACATAAAGTAACTAAATAAATTAAAAAATAAATGTAAACCCTAAAACCTTATAAAACTAAACCCTAAAAATGGGTAGAACCTTAACGGCAAGAACATCACCATCACCATCACCCTACAATTTTGATTTATGTCATCCCTAGTGTCTTAGAGAACATGGTTTGTTACTTTGTTGAAGAAATTAAAAAGAAGAAATGTTGAGTATGATTTTGTTCTCTATTAAAAAATACCCAAAAACCTTAAACTCTAAACTAAAACTTGAACACTAAACCTAAAACCAAAACCCTAAACCCTAAAGCCTATAAAAATAATAATAAACAAACCTTAACCCTAAACCCTAAACCTTAAACCCTAAAAACCTAAACCCCAAACCCTAAACCCTAAACCCTAAACCCTAAACCCTAAACCCTAAAAACCTAAAAACCTAAACCTAAACTAAATAAAACCTAAAAATAAAATAAATAAAAATCCTAAACCCAAATAAAACAAAAAAAATAAATTAAAATAAAAATCTAAATAGAAACTTAAACCTAAACCTAAACATAAAATAAAATAAAAAACATAAACTGAAATAAATTAAGTAAAAACTAAAATAAAACTAAAAAAAATGAAATATAACTAAGCATAAAAAACTAAATAAAATAAAAATTAAACATAAAATAAAATAAAAGAAACCTAAAATAAAATAAAATAAAAACTAAATGAAAATCTAAACCTAAAACATAAACCTTAAAATAAATAAAAAATAAAACCTAAACCCTAAACAAAAAAAAATAAAATAAGCTTAAAATAAAAATAAATAAAACCTAAACAAAAGCTAAAATAAAATAAACTAAAATAAATAAAACCTAAACTTAAACCTAAAATAAATGAAACTTAAACCTAAACAAATCTAAATAAAACAAAATAAACATAAAATAAACTTAAAGCTAAACTAAAAACGAAAACCTAAAATTAAACCTAAAATAAACACTTAAAACCTAAACCTAAAAGAATAAAATAAAAACCTAATCCTAAACCTAAAAATAGAAAAATAAAACCTAAACCTAAAAAATAAAATATAATAAAACTCAACTAAAACTTAAACCCAAACCTAAAAATAAAGTAAAATATTAACCCTATATAAATAAACCAAAATAAATAAACTAAACTAAATAAAAATAAAAAATTAAACCTAAATAAAATAAAATATAAAATAAACTAAGAAATATAAAATAAACTAAATAAACCTAAACCCGGTTTGCTTAATTAAAACCTAAGCCCTCAACACTAAACCCTAAACCTAAAAAAAATAAAATAAAAATAAAAATAAAAACCCTACCCTATTCCCTAAACCCCCCCAAACCCTAAACCCTAAACCATAATCCCTAATCCTAAACCCTAAACCCTTCCACTAAACTAAACCCTAAAAGCCTAAACTAAACTAAACTATCCCTAAACCCACCCTAAACTCCTTCCCTAAATCTCTAAACCCTAAACCCTAAACCCTAAAAACTTGAAAACCTAAATCAAAAATAAATAAAACTTTAAAATAAATAAATAAATAACATAAACCTAAATAAAATAAAAATGAAAACCTAAATTAAAACCTAAACCTAAATCTAAAATTAAAATGAAATTAAAAAAGAAAAAAACTAAAATAAAATAATTAAAAACTTTAACTAAACTAAAAAATAAAATAAACCTAAGAAGACAAAACCTAAATAAAATAAAAACTAAATGTAAAATAAAAATAAAATAAAAACTAAATAAAAACCTAAACCTAAGTAATAAACTAATAAATGAATGAAAAATAAAATCTAAACCCTAAACAAAAAAAAAAACTAAACCTAAAATAAAATAAACTAAAACCTAAACTAAAATAAATGAAACCTAAACCTAAACCTAAAATAAACTAAAAAATAAAACCTAAAAATAAACCTAAAATAAAACTCTAAAACCTAAACCTAAAAAATAAAATAAAACCTAAACCTAAAAAAAATAAATTATAAAAACTCAATTAAAAAATTAACCTAAACCTAAAAAATAAATTAAAATAAAAACCCTAAACTAAAAATAAATAAACCTAAAATGAATAAACTAAATTAAATAAAAAATAAAATAAACCTAAGTAAAAAAAATAAACTAAAATAAATGAAAATAAGTTAAATAAATAAACCCTAAACCTCTTAACTTTAAAAAAGAAAAGAAAACCAAAACCCTAAAACCTAAGCCCTAAACCCTAAACCTACAACACTAAACCTACCTAAACTTAAACCCTAAACCTAAACCTAAACCCTAAACCCCAAACCTTAAACTATAAACACTAAATCATAAACCCTAAGCCCTAAAAACATAAACCCTAAAAGCCTAAACCCTAAACCCTAAACCACAAGTGAGCTAATTTTTACAAAAGGTGATCTTAAAGAAGTCAGTGAAGAGGTTACGAATACAAAGTTGGTGTTACTTCCTGTGTTGGTTTTGTTGCACCTATTGATATTGTGGTTCCTCCAAGCAACACTGGTTTGGATCCTTCAGATACTTGTTTCTTCTAGGTTCTCAACATCCCAACTAAGATAAAAAAGGGTACTATTGAAATTACCCCCCCAGTTGAGCTATATAAAAAAGGCAATAAGGTGGGATCCTCAGAGGCTGCTCTCCTCACTAAGATGGGGATTAGGCCATTCTCTTATGGCCTTATCATCTAATTTGTGTATGATGATGGTTCCATGTTCAGTCTTGAGGTGCTTGAGCTCTCTGAGGATGATCTCACTGAGAATTTTTTGACAGGCATTTTAATGATCACTTCTCTCTCACTAGCCCTCTCTTATCACACCCTTGCTGTAGTGCCCCACATGTTCATCAACACTTACAAGAATGTCCTTTCCATCATGATTTCCACTGATTACACATACCCGTAGGCCAAGAAGGTTAAGGAGTATTTTAAAGATCCTAGTAAATTTGATGTGGCTATTGTGCCTGATGCTTCTACCACTCCTACTGCTGCTACTAGTCCGACTAGTGCAGTGGAAGAGAAGAAGGAAGAGCCTACTGAGGAATCAGATGATGATATGGGTTTCAGCTTGTTCGACAAAGCTTTGTTGGCCTTCTATAAAATATAATTTTTTTGTCTCTAGGAGTTAAATAATTTTGTGAAATACTACTTTTGTACATTTTTAAATTGCATTTTATTTTATCCTATTTTATTAGTTATTAAAGGATAATGTCTTGTTTGATTTGGTAATCTCTTGTTTGTTATGGAATCATTTGAGTTAAAAAAAACCTTAAACCCTAAACCTAAATATAAAGTAACTAAATAAATTAAGAAATAAACATAAACCCTAAAACCTAATAAACCTAAACTTAAACCCTAAGAATGGGCATAACCCTGATGGTAGGAACATTACGGTCAAGCAGACTCAGTCTAGATTTAGCGGTGGAGGTGAAGGCGGAGGCGAAGGTGGAGGCAAAGGCTGTGATTATTGAAGTAGTGGTGGGGGATCTGGTGGTAGTGGTTGATATGGAGGTGTTGGTTGGAGCAGTGGCAGTTATGGAGGTGAGAGGAGCGATGGTGGTTATAGCCGTGGTAGTGACGGAGGTTACAGCCATGGTTATTGCAACATTTGGTTATTATTATGGGTTAGCTGGTTATTTGTATTTTAGTGGTTGTTCTTTACTTAGCTATCTTAGGTGATCTTGGCTTGATGGCTACTATTGGTTTTACATTGACTTGGGTATTCTGCTGCTGTGGTGGTTGGCTATAAGGCTACGTTGGCTGGCCGAATTGGTTGGTTGTCTCTCTATTCGATGGTTTTTTGGCTATTCTTTTTACTTTTCCTTGGCTACTAGGGTAATTCCTTTATTGGTTATTAATGATGGGCTTTTCTCTGGTGGTTGTCTTATGAATGTTTTACTTAGCTGCTTTGGTTGGAGGACTTTTAGCTAGCTTTGGAATCTTGGCTGGCTACTTTTCTCTTTGTTGGATTTTTTCTTCTTCTTGGCTAATTTGTTGGAGCCTTTTGGTGTGCTGACCGATCCTTTGCTAATCCTTCTGAATTGGGAACTTTGGTTTCTGGTGATTGGTGGCTATCTTTGGCCCCCTTTTATGTGTGTTGGCCTTGGTTGTTGGCTTGTATCGGTATGTTGGTGATGGTTTTGGTGGTGCTACTGCTTGGTTTCATTAGCTTGCCCAATGATCTTGCTGTAACTATTGGGTTGCTGGCGTTATGTGATTGGCCTATTGTGTGTTTTGTTTAGTGGGTTGGCTACTAGTATCAGATATGCTGGCAATGATGCCTTTGTGTTACTCACCTCCTCTCTCTAGTTGGTAGCTTTACATATGATTGTAACCCTTCATTATGAAGTTCGGATGCTCATATGTATTGTTGCCCCTTGAGATGATCTTAACTGAGCCTACACCTTCTCTTTCTCAGCTCTCTCCTTTTGCCCTCTTAATCCTTATTCTTTTCAGCTTTAACTTTTTCCTTTGTAGTATTTTTGTAGATTTCTTTAATAGGTTGGAACTTTACAGAGGGACTGGTCATTTCTTAGTCATCCCTAGTGTTGTTGTTATGGATCTTGCTTATCTTGCTTTCTCAAAGGAATCATGAACTACTACTGACTCAACCATTTTCTATTTTCATGTTTTATTTTAGTTTTACCATGTGTCCTTTCACTCTTATGCTTTTTAGATGTTGTATTTTTGCTCTTTTGGTTTGTTTTCTTCTTCTAGTGTACTTAGATGGGGGTTTAACTCTTTAGGTTTCTTATAGCTCTATGATTGGTAGATTTCTAAGCTTTACCCCTTTTAAGGACATTGTATCTTTTACTTTTATGGTAATAAAAAAAACCCAATACCCTAAACCCTAAACCCTAAACCCTAAACCCTAACCCTAAACCCTAAACCCTAAACCTAAAGCTAAAGTAACTAAATAAATTATAAAATAAAGCTAAACCCTAAAACCTAATAAACCTAAACTTAAAGAATGGGCAAAACCTTGATGGCAAGAACATAATCATCAACTAGGCTCAGTCTAGATCTGGCGATGGACATGAAGGTAGAGGCGACGATTATCATAGTGGTGCTGGGGGATATGGAGGTGCTTGTGGATATGGAGGAGGTGGTCGAAGCAGTGGTGGCTTTGGACGCGGAAGGAGCGATGGAGGTTATAGCCATGGTGGTGGCAGAGGGAGAGATCGAGAATATGATGGTGGATCCCGCTACTCGAGAGGCCTGGGTGGTTATGATGGGAACTGGTGAAACTAAAAAATGGTCGATCTGATCTATTGCTTATGGAAATGTGTCTTTATAGAAGAGATAGTTCTAGTTATCTAAGGTTTTTGATTTGCTCTATGTGTGCTCAATTTTTATCTAAGTCGTAGCTTGAGTCTTAGAAAACTTGGTGTGTTACTTGGTTGATCAAATCAAAAAGAAGAAATATTGAATCTGAATTTGTTCTTTTTAAAAAAAATAATAAACCAAAACCTAAACCCTAAACCCTAAACTTTAAACCCTAAACACTAAACCCTAAACCCTAAACTCTAAACCCCAAACCCTTAACCCTAAACCCTAAACCCTAAAACCTAAACCCTAAACCCTCCCAAATCCAATCCTAAAAGTTAAAACCTAAACTAAACTAAATAAAACCTATAAATAAAATAAATAAAAAAACATAAACCAATATATATATATATATATATATATATATATATATATATATATATATAATTAAAATAAAATAAAACCTAAACTAAACTAAAAACTAAAAAACCTAAATAAAATAAAAACTAAACCTAACATAAAATAAAATAAAAACTAAATAAAAACCTAAACTTAAAAAATAAACATAAAACTAAATAAAAAATAAAACATAAATTATAAACCTAAAAAAAAACCTAAACCTAAAATAAAAATAAAATAAACTTAAACCTAAACTAAAATAAACTAAAGTAGAATAAATAAAACCTAAACCTAAACCTAAAATACTAAACATAAACCTAAACCCAAACTCTAAACAAAGTAAAAGAAGATAAAAATAAACATAAACCTAAACTAAAAAAATAAACCTAAATGAAAAATCTAAAGCATAAACCTAAAAGAATAAAATAAAAACCTAAACCTAAAAAATAAAATAAAAATAAAACTAAATTAAAAAATAAACCAAAACCAAAACCTAAACCAAAAAAAACAAACTAAAATAAGAAACCTATACTAAAATAAATAAACCTAAAATAAAAAACTAAACTAAATAAAAATGAACATAAACCTAAATAAAAATAAAAACTAAAATACACTAAATAAATAAAAAATAAACTAAATAAACCTAAACCTATGAGTTTACTTAATTTAAAAAAAATTAAACAAAATTTTAAAAAAAACTTTAACCCTAAACCCTAAACCAACCTAACCCTCACCTGACCCTACACCTTAAACCCCACCCTAAACCCCAAAACCCTAAACCTAACCATATCCACCCAAACTACTAAACCCAAAAAACCCTAAACCAAATAAAACCTAAAAATAAAATAAATAAATAAAACCCAATCCTGAGAATTAAATAATAAAATAAACCTAAAAGTAAAACCTAAACTCAAACTAATGAAAAAAAAATAAAATAAAATAAAAAATAAACTAAACTAAAATAAATAAAAATCTAACCTAAACTAAAAAATGAAATAAACTTGAAAATAAAAAACCTAAATTAAATAAAAATAAAATAACCCTAGAAAAAGAAAAACTAAATAAGAACCTAAACCTAAAAAATAAACCTAAAAATAAAACCTAAAAATAAATAAATAAAATTTAAACACTAAACAAAAAAAAATTAAACCTAAAATAAATAAAATAAAATAAACCTCAACCTAAACAAAAATAAACTAAACTAAAATAAATAAAACCTAAAACCTAAATCCTAAATCCTAAAACTAACTCTAAACCCTAATCCTACAAACCTAAACCCTAAACCCTAAACCCTAAAATCTTAAACTCTAAATAATAAACCCTATTCATTTAAATAACACCATCCTAACATTATAATCAGCATTTTAGGATTTGTGATGGTGCAAGCTCTGACTAACTATACAATAACATGCTAAACATATAATTGTGTGAATTAACACTCTATATTATACTATAATATATGATGTTATATTATAATTTATTGTAATATAATATATTATCTAACATTACACCTCATTAGAATCACTTAAAAAGAACAAATTACAAAAGTTTCTCAAAATATGAATAATGTTCATTTTGGATGTAAAATAATAATTTTCTATTATAAATGTTACAAAATAGCTTAATTTTGGTGTTGCTTCTTATTGTGTGCCGTGAATTTGGCCAAATTCTTCCATCTCAACCTTCAAATTAAAAGTTTTGTGAGTTTTGACCCAATGTATTATAACAAAAGTAAAACATACTAAAATGTACAATAACATTTAGTAACACACCACCACATTCATATATTTGTGAAGTTATACTATTATGTTCATTATATTTTAATATTCTTTCATATACTATATTATCTTACATTACACCTTAAAATGAATCACTTTAAGCAAAAAGTTATCAAATTTGGTTGAAAAATGAGCATTTATTTTGGATGCAAAATTTCATTCTTTTGATTAAATGAAACACCATAGGACACCCCCATTGATGTTCCCTAAAGCTAACCTTAAGTTTGGCCAAATCCTATCATCTCAGCCTATAAATCAATATTTTTATGAATTATACCAATACAAACTCTACTACATCATACTATAACAAACTAAAATATGCTAAACAATAAGAAGTAATACACAACAGTATGCTATAATGCATAATGCTACACTATGTTATGGCATCCTATATTAAAATACACTATAACATATTATATTATATTATATTGCATATCCCATCACAAGGGATTGCTTAAGATAAAAAATCATAAAATTAGACTAAATAATAAAAAACTATATATTTTATCGTATCACATACATATTTTAAATTGAAACAATATATTATGATGCCATGCTCTACCTATTATGAATTTGGCCAAATTCCACCATTTTAAAGTCTAAATTAATATTTTTTATAAATAATTCTAGTGTTTAGGGTTTAGGGTTTAGGATTTAGGGTTTAGGGTTTAGGGTTAGTTTAAGATTTAGAGTTCAGGTTTTAGGGTTTAGGGTTTATGTTTTAGGATTTTGAGTTTAGTGTTTAGGGTTTAGGGTTTAAGATTTAGGGTTTAGCATTTTAAGTTTAAGGGTTTAGGGTTTAGGGTTGTAGGTTAAGTGTTTGGGGTTTAGGGTTAGTTTAGGGTTTAGGGTTTAGGGTTTAGGATTTAATGTTTAGGGTTTAAGGTTCTTTTAAATAAAGTAAACTAGTAGGTTTAAGTTTATTTGATTTATTTTTTATTTATTTCTATCCATCTGAGTTTATTTTATTTTTAATTTTTAATTAGGTCACTTTTATATTTTAATTTAGTTTAGTTTATTTATTTTTGGTTTATTTATTTTAGTTTAGGTTTTTTATTTCTATTTATTTTTTATTTAAGTTTATTTTTAGTTGAGTTTTATTTTTATTTTATTTTTTAGGTTTAGGTTTTATTTTTTTTATTTTAGGTTTAGGTTTAGGTTTTGAGTTTTTATTTTAGGTCTATTTTTAGATTTTTTTTAGTTTAGGTTTAGGTTTATTTTTAGCTTATTTTATTTTATTGAGTTTTGGTTTAGTTTATTTTAGTTTTAGTTTTATATTTTATTTATTTTAGTTTAGTTTATTTTAGGTTTATTTTATTTATTTTATTTTATTTTTATTTTAGGTTTTTTTTAGTTTAGGGTTTAGGTTTTCTTCTTTATTTATTTTTTGGTTTTATTTTTAAGTTTATTTTTTAGGGTTAGGTTTTTATTTTATTTATTTATTTTATTTTTTTAATCTTTATTTTATTTAGGTTTTTAATTCTTAGGTTTATTTTATTTTTTGGTTTAATTTAGGTTTACATTTATTTTTATTTTTTATTTTATTACATTTTTAGGTTTACATCTTTATTTTATTTTATTTTATTTATTTAGGTTTAGGTTTTTTAATCATTATATTTTTAGCTTTTATTTAGTTTATATTTAGGTTTTGGTAGGGTTTATTTTTGGGTTGGTTGGGTTTTGGTTTGGGTTTTGGTCTGGTTTGGGTTTTAGTTTAGGGAGATGTTGTGGGTTTGGCTTTTAGGGTTTAGGGTTTGGTTAGGGGTGGTGTTTAGGTTTAGGGTTTAGGTTTAGATTGATAGTTAGGTTTATTTGGTGTTGTGTCAGGTTAGTGGAGGGTTTTAGGGTGGTTTGCAAGGTTTAGGGTTTGTGGTTTAGGGTTTAATATTTTTGGGTTTAGGGTTTAGGGTTATAGGTCAGGGTTGGTTTTAGGGTTTAGGTTTAGTATTTAGGGTTTAGGGTTCAGTGGGAGGTTTTGGGTTTAAAGTTAAGTAAACCAAGTAGGTTTTGGTTTATTTAGTTTATTTTTTATTTATTTTAGTTTATTTTATTTTTTATTTTTATGTAGGTTTAGTTTTTGTTTTTATTTAGTTTGGTTTATTTATTTTAGTTTAGGTTTTTTATTTTAATTTATTTTTTAGGTTTAGTTTAGTTTTATTTTTATTTTATCTTTTAGGTTTAGGTTCTATTTTTTAATTTTAGGTTTTGGTTTATGTTTTTATTTAATATTTTTAGGATTAAGGGTTTAGGTTTTTATTTTAGGTTTATTTTTAGGTTTTATTTTTTAGTTTAAGAATAGGCTTATTTTTGTATTATTTTATTTTATTTACTTTAGGGTTTAGGTTTAATTTATTTTAGGTTTAAGTTTAAGTTTTATTTATTTTAGTTTAGTTTATTTTAGTTTAGGTTTATGTTTATTTTACTTTCTTTATTTTAGGATTAGGTTTTTTTTAGTTTAGGATTTAGGTTTTATTTTTTTATTTATTTTTAGGTTTATTTTTTTATGTTTAAGTTTTTATTTAGTTTCTAATTTATTTTATTTAGGTTTTTTTTCCAATTTTATTTTTATTTTTTATTTTATTTAGGTTGTTTATTTTTAGGTTTATTTTATTTTTTTAGTTTAGTTTAGGTTTTTAGTTATTTATTTTAGTTTATTTTATTTTTTTTTATTTATTTATTTTTTATGTTTTTTTAGGTTTGAGGTTTAGGTTTATGGTTTTATTTTATTTTATTTTAAGTTAAGTTTATTTATTTATTTATTTAGGTTTTATTTAATTTAGGGTTTAGGTTTTATGATGGTTTAGGCAGGTTTAGTGGTTTAGGTTTAGGTTTAGGGTTATTAGGTTTGGGGTTTAGTGGACAGTTTTTAGTTTAGGGTGGGGTTGGGGTTTAGGATTTAGGTTTAGGGTGGGATTTATGATTTAAGTTTAGGTTTAGCATTTTAGGGTTAGGGTTTTAGGGTTTAGGTTTAGAGGGTTTAGGGTTTGTATTGCAGTTTTTCATTTGTTTTATTTTTTTAAATTAAATCCTGGTTTAGTTTATTTAGTTTATTTATTTTAGTTTTATTTTAGTTTCATTTATTTATTTTAGGTTTATTTATTTTAATTTATTTTTTAGGTGTTGGTTCAAGTTTATTTTTAAGTTTATTTTTATTTTTATTTTTATTTTATATTTTAGGTTTAGGTATTATTTCTTATTTTAAGTTTGGTTTAGGTTATTATTTTATTTTTCTTAGGTTTATGAGTTAGGATTTTATTTTAGGTTTATCTTTAGGTATTATTTTTTAGTTTAGGTTTAGGTTTATTTTTAGTTTTTTTCATTTTATTTAGGGTTTAGGTTTTGGTTTAGTTTATTTTAGGTTTAGGTTTAGGCTTTATTTATTTTAGTTTAAGTTTAGGTTTATTTTTTTTTATTTGAGGTTTAGTTTTTTTTAGTTTAGGGTTTTGGTTTTATTTTTTATTTATTTTCAGGTTTATTTTTTAAGTTTATTTTTTATTTAGTTTTTATTTTATTATATTTTAAGTTTATTTAATTTTATTTTTAGGTTTAGTTTTTATTTTATTTAGGTTTTCATTTTTTAATTTAGTTTAGGCTTTTATTTACTTTATTTTGGTATAGTTTTATTTTAATTTTATTTTCTTTAAGCTTTAGGTTTAGTTTAAGTTTAGTTTAGGCTTGTATTTTATTTTATTTTATTTACTTTATTTTGGTTTAGGTTTTTTTATTTATTTTATTTCTAGGTTTTATTTAATTTAGGTTTAGGTTTTTAGGTTTTTAGGGTTTAAGGTTTAGGGTTTAGAGTTTAGGGTTAAGGGTTTAGCGTTTAGGGTTTTAGGGTTTATGGTTTTAGGGTTTAGAGTTTAGGGTTTTAGGTTTAGAGTTTAAGGTTTAGGGTTACATTTTTTTTATTTTTTGTATTATTTTTTTTTAGGGTTTAGGGTTTATGGTTTAGGGTTTAGGTTTTAGGTTTAGGGTTCAGGTTTTAGTTTAGGGTTTAAGATTTTTGGGTTTTTTTAATAGAGAATAAATTTAGATTCAACATTTCTTCTTTTCAATTTCATCAATAAAGTAACACACCAAGTTTTCTATGACACAAGTAACGACATAAATAAAAATTGGGCATGCATAGAGCAAATCAAAATTCTTGGATAACTAGAACCATCTCTACTATATAGACATAATTTCATAAGCAACAGATCAGATCGGCCATTCTTTAGTTTCCATAGTTCCCATCAGAACCATCCCAACCTGTCGAGTAGCGAGATCCACCATCTTAACCCTGATCTCCTCCTCCGCCACCACCATGGCTATAAGCTCTACCACTCCTCCCATCTCCATAACCACCACTGCTCCAACCATCACCTCCATATCCACTAGCACCTCTAGATCTCCACCACCACGATAACTTGCCTCGCCTTTGCCTCCCTAGATCTAGACTAAGCCCGGTTGTTGATGTTCTCATCATGGCTCGCCCATTCTTAGGTTTCACGAGTTTAGGTTTATTTTTTAATTTATTTAGTTACTTTAGGTTTGAGTTTAGGTTTTGGGGTTTAGGGTTACGGTTAGGGTTTAGGGTTTAGGGTTTAGTATTTAGGGTTTAGAGTTTAAGGTTTAGGGTTTAGTTTTATGCTTTAGTTTAGTTTAGGTTTAGGTTGGGGTTTAGGTTGTTTAGGTTTAGGGTTTTAGGTTTTAGGGGTTTAGGGTTTAGGTGTATGGTTGTTTTAGTTGTAGGGTTTAGGTTGAGGTTTTAGTATACTTTAGTTTAGTTTAGTGTTGTGTTAGGGTTTGTGGTTAGGTGAGTTTTTTAGATTAGGTTGGGTTTTATTTATGGGTTTATGGTTTAGGGTTTTAAGGTTTAGGGTTTATGGTTTAGGGATGTAGGTTTAGGGTTTAGTGTTGTAAGTTTAGGGTTTAGGCTTAGTTTTAGGGTTTAGGGTTTGGGTTTGGGTTTGTTTCTTTCCCCCTCAAAATGATGTTTAGAAGTAGCCTTTTGTATCCAGTAGGTTTCCTCCATGTCCTGAAACATAGTGAGATTATCTTTAGCTTCAGCAAGGTTAGAACAAAAAGAGGAATCATTAATAACAAGATCTTCCAAATCTTTCACATGTTGTTTCATGTTCTTGATATTATCAAAAAAAATTTTTGAAACAATTTCTATTCCACCAATTAATATGATGCTTCAATTTAAGCCAAAATCTCTTCATACCAAAAGCATAATCATTAGGAGCAAGAGGAGCATACCAATTAGAAGCAATAGCATCAAGAAAACTACTATCTTGTAACCACATATTTTAAAAATGGAAACTCTTAATGACATTATTGTTATGAACAACATCTTTAATGGAAATCAAAAGAGGCACATGATCCAAGAGAGTTCTACTAAGATGCTCAACTGAAGTCAAAGGCCAACAATTTAACCAAAGATTATTAAATAAGGCACGATCCAATTATTTCCAAAGTCTATGATTATTCCAAGTAAATTAAGAGCCAATAAAACCAACATCATCCATATTACAATCCAAGATCATATTCAAAAAATCTTCCATAGAATGTAAATTTGGCGAAGAACCCCCTTTCCTTTCATTCACAGAAAGGACTGTATTGAAATCCCCACCAACAATCCAGGAATCATTAACAGTAGAAGCAAAAGTAAATATTTGATCCCAAAAAATCCTCCTCTCAATCTTATTACAAGTAGCATAAACAAAAGAGCCACAAGCATGATAATCACCAAAAGAAATATCCACATTTACAACTTGATGAAAATCATTAATTACATTAATAGAAAGGGAATTATTCCAAAATAACCAAATCATATAGTATTATTAAAAAAAATAGAGAAAGAAATCATTCTAGCCACAAGCATATTTTTAGAAGAAAGAATAAGAGGTTCAAGAATAACCAAGAAACTGACATTATAAACCCTACAAAGGTTCTTAATCCTATTCCTAACAGCAAGAGTAGCAATGCCCTAACATTCCAAATAAGAAAATTAAACATTAATTTTTATTAGGCAAAGAAGATGAAGAAGATCGAGTCGATCTAGAAACTTTAGGAGGAAAATTTTTGAACTATTTTTTCTTTTTCACAAAAATAGTTTGAAAACCAGTTCCATTATCCAAATATTCATCATCAAAAGAAGCATTAGAACTCTTTACCACTGCCGATTTGGTAGGAGATTCCACTTGAAAAGGCACTAAAACATTTCCATCCATTAATTGAGAAGAAAGCATAGGCAAAAAACACCATCGATTAGCGTTAAAGATGGAGCGTAAATGTATTTAAGCAAACAAGAAACAAGTTGCACAAAATCCTTGTATCCATATCATCAACATCTTTCATATTTAAAGAATTTAAATCATCATTATCTTTTAAAGGTTTTTGAAAACTAGAAAGAGAAACATTATCTTTAAAATTTTCAGATTGTAAAACAAAAGTATCTTTAAAGGAAGAATCCAAAATAAAATTACCATCAACTTGCATAATTCTTGAAAGCAAAGGAACGACTACAGCCAAAATCATGTTTTCATCCAATAGCATCTTCATTTCTAGCATCATTCTCAAAACCATTTTTAAGAGGTAAAGCATCATAAAAATTCAGGGTATCATCAACAACATCTTTATCTTTTTCAAAAAAAATAGAAATTTTATTTGTATCAATTAAATGATCTCCATATTGATCAATCAGCTTAGGATTTTTAACAATTTTTTTCCTAAGTTAAGGATGACAATAAAACATTATGAAAAGACATGGCCATGGGTGATTGCAAGAGAAAATAGGAAGGTTTTCAAATTCAACTGAAAATAACCATACTTTTTGGACTCTATCTAAATCTCCTTAGGAAAATTCTTTGTAACATCAATTTCAACAAGGATACGAGCAACTAAAGGGCAAGATTTAGCCTTCGTTGCTTGATCAATTTGTAAAGGTCTACGAAAAATAGATCCAACTACATGAAGAAATTGATAATTAATAAAATGAATACAAAGATTCAACAAAGCAATCCAAACCAGCACTATAGGAGATTCTTCTTGAATGTCAAAAAAATGAGTCCATTTAAGGATGCACATTTGACAATTTTTAACATAATAAGATTGGTGAGAGAAAATTCAACTATAATCAAGATCATTAGATAATTTTATGATGACATGATGATCATCCAATAAACTGATTGAAAATGCACCAAAAAGCTTTAAATCATCAAAGAAAAATTGAATATCTTCCATATTAGGTCATCAAAAAGAAAATTTACCAATCAGAGTAAAATCATAAGGCTCCGCAAGTTTCTCAATATCCAAATCAAAACACATTATTGTTGGAACACCTTTAAACATCATATGAAGAAGATTAACCAGAACTTTAGGGGAGGTTGAAGCATCCTTACCAAATAAGGCATCTTCGAAGGATTTAGATGAAGCAAATTTAGTTTTACCCAAGAAATTTACTAGAAGGCGACTTTAGGCATTGATTTAGTGAGGCCAAATGTCGAGATCGACTCCAAGACACCATCAAAACTAATGGAGATGAGGGAATCGACCAAAAAAGAGCTAGAGCCTTACCATCAAAGATCCAAGGCACCACAAAATGCCAATGAAATGAGGGTTTCTTCCAACTCAAAAGAGAAAGGAGGCAGCTCAGATTTCAATTTTTTTAATTTAGTTTATTTTATTAGTTATATTTAGATTAGGTTTAGGGTTAGTTAGTTAGTGGGTGGTGGAAAGCGGCAAGAGATTAATTAAGGAGTTAGGTTTAGGTGGGTTAGAGGTGATTAAGGGGTTAGATTATATTGGTCAGTTAGGTGATTAATTAAAGATTAGATAAAGGTTAGATTAAAAAGATTAGGTTAAGTTGAGGGGAAATTAAATTTAAGTCTTAAAAGATTAAAATTTTAAAGGTTTAATTAGAAATTATAAATTCAGGATTAAGGTTCAGAATTAAATTAAATTCAGGGTCAGATTAATTCAGATTAAAATTAAATTAAGTTAAATCAGGTTAATCGATTCTCAAAATTCGATTAGGTCAGTTATATTAAAGGTTATTAGGTTAAATTAAAGATTAATTAGGTCAGATCAAGGTCAGATTAGTTAGATTATTAGAAATTAAAGGTTAAATTAGGTCAGATTTAAAATGATTCGGTCATTAAGTTTAAGGTCAAATTTAGATTAGTTAAATTAAATTAGATGGGGATTCAGGTGATTAATTAATTAAAATTAAAACTAGATTTAATTTAGGATTAGATTAGGTCGGGATTAGATTAAATTCTGATTATGTTTAGAGGTTAGAGTAGATTGGGTTAGGTTTAGTTAGAGGTTAAAGTAATTTTAGAGTAGATTATTAGGTTTAGAGTTGTTAGAGGTAGGAGTTAGTTGTTGGGTTAGATAGGATATAGTTTAGGTTTAGGTTGTAGTTTATTTTAGTTTAGGTTTAAGTTTATTTGGTTTAGTTTATATTTTATTTAGTTTATTTATTTAGTTATTTATATTTTTATTTTCTTAGATTTAGTTTAGTTTTTTTTTATTTTATATTTTTAAGGTTTAGGTTTTATTTTAAGTTTATTTTTTGGGTTTTATTTTTAGTTTAAGTTTAGGTTTATTTTAGTTTATTTTATTTTATTTAGTTTAATTTATGTTTAGTTTTTCTTAGGTTTAGGTTTAGGTTTTATTTATTTTAGCTTAGTTTATTTTAGTTTAGGTTTATGTTTATTTTATTTTATTTATTTTAGGTTTGGAGTTTTTTTTTAGTTTAGGGTTTAAGTTTTATTTTTTAATTAATTTTTTGATTTACTTTTAAGTTTAGGTTTTATTTAGTTTTATTTTATTTTATTTTAGGTTTATTTTATTTTTATTTTAAGTTTAATTTTTATTTTATTTAGGTTTCTTATTTTTAGGTTAATTTTATTTTTTAGATTACTTTAGGTTTTTATTTATTTTATTTTTGTTTAGTTTTTATTTTTTATTTTATTTTTGGCTGAGGTTTAGGTTTCCGTTTAGGTTTAAGTTTTAGTTTAAGTTTTTATTTTATTTTATTTTATTTTATTTAAGTTTTGGTTTAATTATTTCTTTTATTTTTAGGTTTTATCTAATTTTGGATTAGGTTTTTAAGTTTTTAGGGTTTAGGGTTTATGGTTTAGGGTTGTAGGTTTAGGGCTTAGGGTTTGGGATTCTAGGTTTTTTTGTTTATTTTTATTTTTTTTATTTTTTTATTTTTTTTAAATTAGGTAAAGTGGCAGGTTTAGGTTTATTAAATTTATTTATTTTAGTTTTTATTTTTATTTATATTTAGGTTTACTTTTACTTTTATTTAGTTTAGTTTATTTATTTTAAGTTTATTTATTTTAGTTTATTTTTTAGGTTTAGGTTTAAGTTTATTTTTTAGTTTAGTTTTATTTTAATTTATATTTTAGGGTTAGGTTTAATTTTTTATTTATAGGTTTTGGTTAAGGATTTTATTTTATTTCTCTTAGGTTTAGGTTTTAGGATTTTATTTTATGTTTATTTTTTAGGTATTATTTTTTAGTTTTGGTTTAGGTTTATTTTTAGTCTATTATATTTTATTTAGGGTTTAGGTTTACGTTTAGGTTTTATTTATTTTAGTTTAGGTTTAAGTTTATTTTGTTTTTATTTTAAGTTTAGTTTTTTTAGTTTAGGGTTTAAGTTTTATTTTTTATTTTTTTTTAGGTTTATTTTTAAGTTTAGCTTTTTATTTTATTTTATTTTTGGCTTATTTTTTTTATTTTAGGTTTAATTTTCATTTCATTTAAGTCTTTTAATATTTAGTTTTGTTTGGGTTTTTCTTATTTTATTTTAGTTTTATTTTTTTTTTTAGGTTTAGGTTTAGGTTTAGGTTTAGGTTTTAGTTTAGGTTTCTATTTTATTTTATTTTTACTTTATTTTGATTCAGGATTATTTATTTATTTTATTGTTTGGTTTTATTTAGTTTAGGTTTAGGTTTTTAGCTTTCTAAGGTTTAGCGTTTGGGGTTTAGGGTTTAGGGTTTAGGGTTTGGGGTTTAGGGTTTAGGGTTTAGGGTTTAGGATTTAGGGTTTAGGGTTTAGGTTTTTGGGTTTAGGTTTTAGGGGTTAGGGTTTAGATTTTAGGGTTTTACGTTTTAGGGTTTAGGGTTTAGGGTTTTTAGGATTTAGGCTTTAAGGTTTAGGGTTTAGGGTTTATGATTTTTAGGGTTTAAGGTTTAGGGTTTATGGTTTAGGTTTTAGCTCTAGGGCTCAAGTTTTAGTTTAGGCTTTTAGGTTTTTGGTTTTTTTATTAGAGAACATATTTAGATTCAACATTTATTCTTTTCAATTTCATCAACCAAGTAACACACCAAATTTTATAAGACAAGCGACATAGATCAAAATGAGCAAACATAGAGCAAAATAAAAACCCTAGACAACTAGAACTGTCTCTACTATAAAGATAGTTTCATAAGAAGTAGATCAGATAGGCCGTTCTTTAGTTTCTTTAATTCCCATCAGAACCACTCCAGCCTCTAGTGTTGCGGGATCCACCATCATATCCCTGATCTCTCCCTCCGCCACCACAATGACTCTAACCTCCGTCGCTTCCATAATCACCACTACTCTGACAACCACCTTCATATCCACCCTCAGATCCCTCTCCCCATGATCATTTCCTCCACCTTTTGCCTTGGATCAGAGTGAGCCTGGTTGACAATGATGTTCTTGGCGTCAAGGTTCTACCTATTCTTAGGGTTTAAGTTTAGGTTTAGGTTTAATAGGTGTTAGGGTTTAAGTTTATTTTTTAATTAATTTGGTTACATTAGGTTTAGGTTTGGGGTTTGGGGTTTAGGCTTTAGGGTTTATAGTATAGGGTTAGGGTTTAGGGTTTAAGGTTTTATGGTCTATGCTTTTAGAGGGTTTAGGATTTAGGATTTGGGATTTATGGTTTTTTAGGGTTTAGAATTTAAGGATTAGGGTTTAAGGTTTAGGGTTAGTTTTAGAGCTTAGGGTTTGGGGTTTTGGATTTAGGGTTTAGTGTTTTTTTAATTAAATAAACTGATAGGTTTGGATTTATTTATTTATTTAGTTTAGGGTTTAGGGTTTAGGGTTTAGGGTTTAGGGTTAGTTTTAGGGTTTAGGGTTTATGGTTTAGGGTTTTATTTTAGGTTTAGTCTTTATTTTATTTACCTTTTTTATTTTTAAGTTTAGTTTAGGTTTTATTTTATTTTAATTTTAATTTTTATTTTATCTTTTAGGTTTAGGTTTAGGTTTAAGTTTAGGTTTTAGTTTAGGTTTTTATTTTATTTTATTTTTTACTTTATTTTAGTTTAGGTTTATTTATTTATTTTATTTTTAGTTTTTATTTTGTTTTGGTTTAGGTTTTTAGCTTTAGGATTTAGGGTTTAAGGTTAGTTGAGGGTTTAGGGTCTAGGGTTTAGGGTTTAAGATTTATGGTTTAGGGTTTAGGGTTTAAGTTTTAGCTTTTAGGTTTTAGGTTGTAGGGTTTAGGGTTTAGGGTTTTAGGATTTAAAGTTTAGGGTTTAGGGTTTTTAGGGTTTAGGGTTTAAGGTTTAGGGTTTAGGGTTTAGGGTTTAGGGTTTAGGTTTTATGTCTAGGGTTCAGGTTTTAGTTTAGGGTTTAGGGTATTTAGTTTTTTTGTATAGCAAATAAATTCAGATCCAACATTTATTCTTTTTTATTTCATCAACCAAGTAACACACTAAGTTTTCTAAGACACAAGTGCTGACATAGATCAAAAATTAGCGCCCATAGAGCAAATCAAAAACCTGTGATAACTAGAACTGTTTCTAAGGTAAAGATGCAATTTCATAAGCAATAGATCGGATTGACCATTCTTCAGTTTCTCTAGTTCCCATCAGAACCACTCTAGCCTCTCGAGTAGCAGGATCCACCATCATATCCTCGATCTCTTCCTGCCACCACCATGGCTGTAAACTCTGCCACTTCCAAAACTACCACAACTCCTACCACCACCTTCATATCAACCAGCACCTCTAGATAACCCTCCAACACTATGATAACCACCGCATTTACCTTCGCCTACTCCGCTTGATCTAAACTGAGACTAGTTGATGTTGATGTTCCTACCATCAAGGTTCTGCCCATTCTTTGGGTTTAAGTTTAGGTTTAGGTTTAATAAGTTTTATTATTTAGGTTTATTTTTTAATTTATTTAGTTACTTTAGGTTTAGATTTAGGGTTTGGGGTTTAGGGTTTAGGGTTAGGGTTTAGGATTTAGGGTTTAGGGTTCCTGATGTAGGATTTAGGGTTTAGGGTTTTGCTTTATGCTTTTAGGTTTAGAGTTTAGGATTAGGTTTAGGTTTAGTTTAGGGTTTAGGGTTGAGTGTTTAGGTATTTTAGGTTTAGGATTTAGGGTTTAGGGTTTAGAGTTTAAGGTTGTAGGTTTAAGGTTGTATGTTTAGGGTTTAGGGTTTGGAGTTGTAGGTTTAAGGTTGTAGGTTTAGGGTTTATGGTTTAGGGTTAGTTTTAGGGTTTAGCATTTAGGCTTTAGGCTTTAGGGCTTAGGGTTTAGGGTTTAAGGTTTAGGATTTAAGGTTTAGGGTTTTTTTTTTAGAATTAAGTAAATAAATAGGTTTAAGTTTATTTAATTTAGGGTTTAGGGTTTTTTAGAGCTTAGGGTTTAGGTTTTAAGGTTTAGGGTTTAGGGTTTATAGCTTTAGAGTTGTCGATTTAGGGATTAGAGTTTTGGGTTAATTTTATGGTTTAGTTGTCGCCAGAGATGGTTTAGAACCAATAGTTCATTATCTAATGGATCTTTCCGTTCTAATACTCTATCCGAGAGTTATCAGTATTTATCAAATCTGTTCCTATCTAACGGAACGCTATTGGATCAAATGACAAAGACATTGTTGAGAAAGAGATGGATTTTCCCGGATGAAATGAAACATTTGATTCATGTAAAGGAGAAAGATTCCCCATCCCTTAGCCGTAAAGATATGTGCCCATGAAAAGGGGATTAAGTGGAACAGAATTGGCCGGATGGTAGAGTCGTGGAAACACTTGTTTCTTCCATCTTTTTGGCCTTAGCTCCATGGAAGAATTGAAATCTTAGATCACTATGTGTGGATGATATGAACTGCCTAAACAAGAATTCTTGAACTGCGAAAGAGCCTATTACTCGCTACATCAAACAATTTCTACTAATGAAACCATGTAAATACATCGGAAAATACGCATGTCCGCTGAAATGGTTGTTGCTATCTGCTCCAATAATGAATCATTGGTTTCATTGAATAACTAAAGAAGATAGATAGACCTTTCTCTTCGTCTCAGGTCGATGGATCTCCTCAATTGGAAGATCTCCCATATGGATAATACACATTCCAGTTGACCGAGCCTAATTCTAATTGCTTTGTTCCGAAGCAAAGATATCCACGGGGGGTTCGTCCTATTCAGATATTCACGACCAAGAGGTACAATCCTCTTTCGGATAGGCCCTGAAAGGAGAAGGAAGGCTGGAATGCCCAACATGTCTATTCTCTAATTAACCCGACCCGATAGTACCCATTTTGAGAACGTCCAGTGCCAAAGTCACTGAATGGGTAAGTCGCCAATCCCTAATGTAATGTACTTTATTTGCTGGGTTACGGGTACTGGTGGATATTTTACCAGAGGTTTCTATCAATCTACCTTGTGCGATTCCTGTTGAATCCTATACTCAGGGGGTGCGCGCAGGGCGGACGATTTCCAAACGGACTCCTATAAAGAAGATCGCCAAGATTTCGTGATCCGCCGATTCCAACAGCTCGGACTCGGATCGTGAGGATCGGAACTTCGTATCAACAGATAAGATACTCGTCAATATTGATTAGATCCGAAATCTGTTATGGAATTGCTCATTAAATGAGCATTCTCAATATTATGCCTTGAAGAGGACTCGAACCTCCACGCTCTTTAGCACGAGATTTTGAGTCTCGCGTGTCTACCATTTCACCATCAAGGCATCTTGAAAGTGAATCGTATTCCATGAATATGATATCTATCTAGTGTGATATATGGAATCTATGACAAAGGTGGAGTGTTGGAGTATTTCTATCGATCGGTCATGTCATATAGGCCCGAGTCAGACATCAGATTGCTTCGATTGGAATTATCCGGGGGATACCTTCTATATATCAAAAAGATGTAAAATCAAACCTCTTTCTCGATTCAAGAGAAGCCC
>CM038218.1:100336149-100348649 GCA_021442155.1 Cymbidium sinense
GGAAGACAAATAATTAAATTTTACTAATGTATTGTATTTCACTTCCCCTTATTAGTTAGAACTAGGTAATATGAAAAATAAGAATCTTTCTGTCTACTTGATTCAAAGTACACAGTATTTTTTTATAGTCTTTCTATATTTCTATTATATTCTATTTATTGAAATTGATATTGATTGATATTCAATTTGTGATATGGTTTTCTTTTATGAATTGTGCTTTTCTATTTTGAAAAGCACAATTACGATAGACAAGGAAGAATTTGAATATTTCATTCTACTTTCTACTAAGGTGTTGGGTCTCAAAATCATTAGAAAAATTTATGAATTTTATACCCCGAGAACGAAACTTTTGAGTTCTGATTGTTCGGGATAAACAAGAATTGGGTTTCTAGTACGGAAAAATTGATTCTTAAAACTGAATCTACGAATATGAAGATGCTAATTAAATATTATTGATATTGAACATTTCCATATGAATGGAAATGCATCTTTCTTCATTGTTTCCTAAACCCTATTGAATATCGACAATTCAACATTCATTTCCTTATTATTATTTAAGGTAAGCCGCCATGGTGAAATTGGTAGACACGCTGCTCTTAGGAAGCAGTGCTAGAGCATCTCGGTTCGAGTCCGAGTGGCGGCATAAGGCATAAATAAGAATTATTATTAATTCTTAATATTTTTATATTAATATTATAGAATAATATAGACACAATAGATCTAATAGAATATAAAATATAGAAAATATTCTATTTGAGATTCTATTTAATCCCCTCCCCGATTTCAATTATTTTAAAGGGAATCTTCTTTATGATATTTGCGACTTTAGAACATATATTAACTCATATTTCTTTTTCGATCATCTCAATTGTGATTCTAATTCATTTGATGAACTTATTAGTCTACGAAATCGAAGGATTACGTAATTCGTCAGAAAAAGGGATGATAGCTACTTTTTTCTCTATAACAGGGTTTTTAGTTATTCGTTGGATTTCTTCGGGACATTTTCCTTTAAGTAATTTATACGAATCGTTAATCTTCCTTTCATGGAGTTTATCCATTATTCATATGATTCCGTATCTTGGGAATCATAAAAATGATTTAAGCGCAATAACTGCACCAAGTGTTATTTTTACCCAAGGTTTTGCCACGTCAGGTCTTTCAACTGAAATGCATAAACCCGTAATATTAGTGCCTGCTCTACAATCTCAGTGGTTAATAATGCATGTAAGTATGATGCTCTTGAGCTATGCAGCTCTTTTATGCGGATCGTTATTATCAGTTGCTCTTATAGTGATTACATTTCCAAAAGAATTGATTCTTTATTTGAAAAACAATAATTTTTTAAGTTTAAGGAAGTCGTTTTTCTTTGGTGATATGGAATATTTGAACGAAAAAGGAAGTGTATTAAAAAAGACTTATTTTCTCTCATTTCAAAATTTTACAAATATCAATTAATTCAGCGTTTGGATTATTGGAGTTATCGTGTCATTAGTTTAGGATTTACCTTTTAACCATAGGCATTCTTTCTGGAGCAGTATGGGCTAATGAAGCATGGGGTTCGTATTGGAATTGGGACCCTAAGGAAACTTGGGCATTTATTACTTGGACCATATTTGCAATTTATTTACATACTAGAAAAGATTCAAAATTGCAAGATCAAGGTACAAATTCGGCATTTGTAGCTTCTATAGGATTTCTCCTAATTTGGATATGCTATTTTGGGATCAATATATTAGGAATCGGGTTCCATAGTTATGGTTCATTCCAATTACTATCTAATTGAATAAAATAAACTACATAAAGAATACATAAAAAAATCGTCTGATACACAATGAAATTTTGTGCAAGTTTTTGAGAACCTTTTAAATAGAGGAATTATTCAAATGGTTCTCAAAAACTAAAAACTTTAGATGTATCTCATTAAAATTTTAATTCACCCTTCTTTTTTTTTTTCATTGTAACAACGAAGAATCGTTAAAATATGAAAGTCAAAGAATTCTAAGACTTTCTTTTCAATTAATGAAATTCATTTCATTTAATATGAAATATAAAAAACAATTAGTATCTATAAAAATAATTAGATAATAGAACTTGTACCTTGTCAACCGATAACGGGAGAACGAAATCAGGATAAATACCAATTCCTATTACAGGTAGAAAGATACAGATCGAAACAAATAGTTCTCGTGGTCCAGAATCAAAAAAATTCGAATTTGGAATATTGAATAGCTTGTATCCATAGAAAATCTGACGTAACATAGATAATAAAAAAATAGGAGTTAATATCATTCCAATTGCCATTACAAAAGTAATCAAAATTTTTGGCATTGGGATAGATATCCCCCCCATCTCTTCGAGATAAACAAAACATATTCTATCACAACTTGTTCCTGCTAAGAAAAAAAGTGCAGCACCAATCAATCCATGAGAAAGTATTTGTAAAATGGCTCCATTAAGTCCCATGCCAGTTATAGAACCAATTCCTATAATTATGAAACCCATGTGAGATACGGAAGAATAAGCAACACGTTTTTTTAAATTGCGTTGACCAAGAGAGGTTGAAGCTGCATAAATGATTTGTATTGTTCCTACTATCACCAACCAGGAGATAATCTAGAATGAGCGTGAGCTAATAATTCCATATTGATCCGAATCAATCCATATGCTCCCATCTTTAATAAGATTCCAGCTAAAAGCATACATGTACTGTAATGTGCTTCTCCGTGGGTATCTGGTAACCATGTATGTAGGGGTATCATCGGCGATTTGACAGCATAAGCAATAAGAAAACCAAAATATAGTATTATTTATAATGCTGCAGGATACGATTTATTAGCTCATTTTTCTAAATCTAATGTTGGTTCATTGGAACCATATAAACCTATACCTAGAACTCCTATTAAGAGAAAAATGGAACCTCCGGCAGTGCAAAAAATCAACTTTGTAGCCGAGTACAGGCGTTTTTTTCCTCCCCACATGGATAAAAGTAAATAAACAGGAATTAATTCTAATTCCCACATGATGAAAAAAAGTAAAAGGTCTCGAGAAGAAAATGATCCTATTTGGCCACTATACATTGCTAACATCAATAAATAGAAAAATCGCGGATTTAGAGTAACTGGCCAAGCTGCTAAAGTAGCTAAAGTAGTGATAAATCCTGTCAGTAAAATGGGTCCTATGGAAAGTCCATCGATTCCCAGTCTCCAGTGAAAATCAAAAAGATTGATCCATTTCAAATCCTCCTTCAATTGGGTTAATGGATCGTCCAATTTGAAATGATAACAAAATACATAGCTCATTAGAAGGAGCTCTAGTATACATATACATATAGTGTACCACCTATACACCTGATTTCCCCTATGAGGGAAAAAGACAATTGAAGAACCCGCGAATATGGGCAAAACAAGAAGTATTGTTAACCAAGGAAAATAACTCGTGATAAAGACAAGATAAAATTAGACCAGAAAAGCCCGTGCTCGAGAAAAGAAAATATATTATTCTTCTCCCGAGCACGGGCTTTTGTCAGTAAAGAGGAATCAACTGATTCAAGTGGAGTTTTTTGTCAAATATCAATAGGAAAGACCCATGCTGCGAGTTGTTTCATGCCATAAATAAACACGGACACTCAAAAAATCCGTTGGACAAGCGGATTCACATCTTTTACAACCTACACAATCCTCGGTTCTTGGGGCAGAAGCAATTTGCTTACATCCGTCCCAAGGTATCATTTCCAATACATCCGTGGGACAAGCTCGAACACATTGGGTACATCCTATACATGTATCATAAATCTTTACTGAATGTGACATTGGGTCTATAAATTCCAATTTTGAACACAAAAGATTTTCAATCTGGTAAAATAAGAAAATGAAATAAATCATATATTTTTTATTGTGACACCAGACGAATCAATGATTTATAAAAATCTTAAGAATTAATCTATTTTTTAATCTGTTTATGATAAAGGGCCAAGATACTTTGATTTCCATTTCAATAACCATTAAATATGAGAATATGAGTTTACAAATTCAATTCATGTTAATTTTACTTAATTTTACTATATATCTATATAGATATAGAAATCTAATATTTTATAAATAGAATAGAATATAGAAATCTAATTCAGGATATGATAATATATTATATATCAAATCAATACATTTGTTATTAGGTTAGTGATAGAATAGGTTAGTAACTCTAAATCATAAATCTATATGAAAAATATAAGAAAATAAATAAGAAAATAATATGAATAGAATTCAATAGAATATTTTTAGAATATTTTAAAAGTCTTATGTTTTTCTTTATATGGGAAAATAGAAGAATTATGACTAATTATTCAGCAAATTCGATTGATTGATACGAGTTGATTTTCTGTTACGATGGATCGACGAAACAATAGCTAGCCCAATAGCTGCTTCAATAGCTGCAATGGGTATAACAAAGATTGAAAAAATTTCACCTTTTAATTGTCGACTATCAAATATATCAGAAAATGTGATGAGATTTATATTCACCGAATTCAGTATAAGCTCAAGACACATAAGTGCTCTAACCATGCTTCGGCTTGTGATCAGTCCATAGATACCGATAGAAAATAAATAAACACTTAGACAAAGTACATGTTCTAACATCATTGATAAATTCCTCATCTATCTCAATTCATTTCAATATGAGAACAAAAATTAAACCGATTCAGTTGACTAGAATAGAAGAATTACAGAACAAAAGAAGATATTCACAGTAGATTGAGATTCAATCCATTTTCATTCTTGAAATTTCAAGAATGAAGTTCTTATTAGACTAGATTATTGATGAGCCATAGTAATTGCACCTATCAAAGAAACTAAAAGAATTATAGAAATGAGTTCAAAAGGAAGATAAAATCTGTGGATAAATGAATCCCAATTTGTTGAACGTTACTTATTAAGTCCTTTTCTATAATCTGATTTGATCTTGTAGTCCGAAAAATTCCGTACCATGACGTATTTGGGATAGTAGTCATTAATGAAAAAAAATACTTGTACAAACCAATGAAGTGATTCTATCTCCAATGGTCCACAAATAGGAATCATTGGAATATTCTGAATCGTTCATGAACATCACAGCAAATATGATTAATACATTTATGGCTCCCACATAAATAAGGAACTGCGCGGCTACAAAATAGGAATTCAATGAAATATAGAATAAGGATATACAAACGAGAACCAATCCCAATGAAAAGGCAGAATCAATGGGATTGGTATAATACTACTCCCAGACCTCCTAATATAATAACTGATCCCAGAAATACTACAAGAATATCATGTATTGGTCCAGGTAAATCCATTCTGAAATAAAAGATAAATAAATAAGTCAAAATATTTCATGACCTTACTAAGGATTCAGTAAAGGAACTATTTTTTTATATGATACCTTTCTAATTGAATGAAAAATATGAAAAAAATGGATATCATTAGATAGATAAAATAAAATTCTTTGGCTAATCCTACTTTATTCTAATTTATTCTAAACCAAAGCTTAGTAATTGGTAATCATTCTTGAACCAAGGAAGGGGTTTTTTTTTTCATTTGATTTGTTGAATCCATAACTGTTTGAATTGTATAATCTCCAATTATTAAAACTGGTTACCGACCTAATGAAATTTGATTATAATTCAATTCGTGACGATCATAAGTGGAAAGTTCATATTCTTCAGTCATTGATAAACAGTTTGTTGGACAATACTCGACACAGTTACCGCAAAATATACAGACACCAAAATCAATACTATAATGAAGCAGTTGTTTTTTCTTAATATCTTTTTCCAATTTCCAATCAACAATAGGAAGGTCTATTGGACATACGCGGACACATACTTCACAAGCAATACATTTATCAAATTCAAAGTGGATTCGACCACGAAAACGCTCTGATGTGATTGATTTTTCATAAGGATATTGAATAGTTACAGGTAAACGATTTGTATGGGATAAGGTAATTATGAAACTTTGTCCAATGTACCTTGCGGCTCGTATTGTTTGTTTGCCATAATTCATGAACCCAGTAATCATAGGTAACATATTTTAGATATCCATCAATAAGATTGATGTTTATGTTTCTTGGGTGAGATAAGTTAGAAATATAGAATATTCATTATTGTTTTCTCTTAATTTCTTATTTTTATTTCTACTTTTTTTCTTTCTACTTTATAGTGAAACAAGTTGAAAAGAAGTTGTCAATAATAGATTACCTAGAGAAATAGGTAAAAGAAATTTCCATCCAAGATTTAATAATTGATCCATTCTCATCCTAGGTAAAGTCCATCTTGTTGTGATAGGAATGAACAGAAACAAATAAGCTTTAGCTAATGTAATAAAGATACTAATTGCTATTACAAAGACTCTAAACATTTTATTTATTCCAAAAGTTCAGTAAGAGATATGTACGGAATAGAAAAATTCCACCCACCTAAATAAAGAACTGTTACAAATAATGAAGAAACTAATAGATTTAGGTAAGAAGCAAGATAAAAGAATCCGTATTTTATACCTGAATATTCGGTTTGATAACCTGCTACTAATTCCTCCTCTGCTTCTGGTAAATCAAAAGGTAATCTTTCACATTCTGCTAGAGAAGATATTAGAAAAACTAGAAATCCTATGGGCTGACACAGATTCCATCCCCCAAAACCATATTTGGACTGTGCCTCAATTATATCAACTGTACTTGAACTGTTAGATAATTCTAGTCGATGATAACATCACTGCTCCCATCGTATTCCAAAACCGTACATGAAACCTAAGCTTCATAAGGCTCCTTTATGGCCACAAAGAAATGTAAGGTAAGGACTAGTTTAGTATTCTTGCTCTCCTTGGACCCTAGGTAAATACAATGTAAAGATAAACTGGATGTTGGAGGTCCTCAATTCGACCAATAAAATTCTGTCTGCTAGAATAAGAAAAAGCACTTCCGAATGGATCTCATCCCTTATAATAAGAATATTCTAATGAATAGAATCAAAAATTCTTTTTGTTCAGCAATAACTTAAGCCTTCAATAAAATACTGGTTATATTCATAAATAGAAAGATTTAGACATTAGTTAATGAATCATGATAAGAATTTCCATATGCATATGTATCAAGAAAGAAAGATTTTCTTATTATTCCCTTTTATTCTTTTTTATTTTTTATTATATTATCATATTGCATTCTATTTGTCTTGTTCCTTTTCTTCTTTCTCAAAACTAAAAAAGAAAAGAAAATACTAATAACTGAACTAAGAAAAAAAGAATTAAAAAATCAAAAGGAACAAGGATAATAATAAGAAACTCAAAGAAGAAATTCAAATTTAATTAACGAGTTTTGGTTCCCGAATATCTAACTGATCTATTAATTTCTTATAACGCATTTTATTTTTCTTTGACAAATAAGTCAATAATCGTTGACGTTTTCCCAGAATTATTCGTAGACCCCTTTGCGAAAAAATCTCTTTTGTGCAATTGTAAATGTGAAGTAAGTCTCCGTATCTTATTGGTGAAATGGGATACTTGAAATTCAACAGACCCACTATTTTCTTCTTTTTCTTCTTGTGTAATAACTGAGATCAATGATTTTTTGACCATAAATTAAAGTTTCTATTTTTCTTTTCTTTGAATTTTACCGATCGGGAAAAATAATAATATTTCTTAGGCCAGTTATTTTTATCTAGTATACATCAAAATTGTATTTTATTCATATACTACTTTGTTTTTTTATTTATGGTTTATGTTTTGTATATTTGATCCAAATATACAAAACATATATGTATTCAGGAACTAGAACAATTGATTTTACTTAAAAGGATTCGCTCTTCCTAGTGAAAATTAATACACTATGAAATTACATAGCATCATGTATTAGAATATTACACAGTGTATATGTTTCGGCTTTATCTACCTAATCTACCTAATAAATTAATCCACTATAAATCTTTTCATTTTTTCATTGGGATTGAATTCATTCTGAATTGTGAATACATATGTATTCTTGACATACTAAAACGACTGCCATTATTGGTATCAAACCAATAGCGATTCATACAAGCTACATCTTCTAATCGATAATTGGGCCAAAGAAACAATTTGAATTTAATGAGATTTTTTCTATCTGTATTAATATGTTTGTTCTCATTGAAAAATTTCCCACATTTTCTTATTTTGTTTTCGTTGCAAAATCTTGGACTTCTATCCACAACATTAAAATTTGGCAAATTGAAACAAATTCGAATTCGAAATTCTCTACGACGTCTGGGAGATAGAATATTTTCAGGAATAAGTAAATCATAATGATTTTTGTCTCCACTCAAAAATATGTTGCTGTGTCGTGCAATGGATTTTCAACCTCCTTTTATCAATATATCTTTTTTTGTGTATTTTGGATTTGTTTGGTGTTTCTTATTATCAACCAATGAAATATCCATAGTTTGATATATAATAGATTTTCCGTTCCTTCGTATAGATAGACAAATTGGTTCAATAATAAATATTCCCTTTCTTATCAATTCTGCAAGAACTAGGTCCTTTTGAATCAGCATTTCATCTAGATTTATTTCACCTCTTTGAATCGAAGATATAGCAATATCCTTTGGATTTATCAGTCTAAGTAGGAGACAATATACCCTGATATTTTTCATTATTTTATTATTCAAGGGATCAGCCATCTTAGTTGAAAAGGAAATATTTTTCAAAAAAAATCCAGTTCCGTTTCATTCTTGCTCTTATATTGTTTTATATCCTTTTTAGTTTGAATCTTGCGTAATCTTCTTCAACCTTGGAATTTCCTAATTCAAGATCTTTTTTTTTTTTATATGATTTCTTTGGATTTACGTTAATGTTTTTACTTGTTTCATTTATAGAAAAATGAAAAAGGAGTGATTTGATTGGGATGATCCAAGGTTGAATCTTATATACATCAAAAAGTAGCACAAATTCTGGGAAGAACCAAGTTTCTAGATTGGATATAGTATCATGATTTGATGCCGTATGATAGAACCTTTTTTGATTGCATGGGAATGAAAAAAAAAGATCTTTTTTTTTCATTTTTTTTAAATTATTAATTTCAGTCTTAGTATTTTTATGAATCTTGATGCCAATATGTGCATTGGCCCAGATCTCAATATTCTTTATAAAACAAAGATGAAGAATTCTACAATCAAAATATTTTCTATCCAAACTATTTCTATTTCTATCAATAAGATATCCTTTTTCTAGATAATCATTACTCGGTATACTTACTAATACATAAAATAATTCAGGTTTCAATGTATTGAAATGATATGGAATTTCTTGGTCCCCGTTTCTTTCTAATGTTGATTCAGAAGTGTATAAATTAGGGAGGCTTATGTAATTATAAGATAAAAGATCATATCTGTAATGTTTTTTCCATTTGTTTTTTTACTCATAAATGAATTTACTGCATAGTCATTTTTTTCTTGGAATAAATGAATTGATATTTTTTATATAAATCCAATTGGTTTGATTCCTTGTTTTTAATCATACAATGTTTATTTATTCTATTTCGGTATTCTTTTACTAATCGAGACCTTTTTTTTTGAGATAAATCGTATTGATAAGAAACTTTTAACCAATTTTTCCATTCGTTCATTACATATGTATGAATTTTTTTATGTCTTGATTTAGAATTAAATATTCCGTGGATCATAAAATAGTTTTTTAAATTATCCTTAAAAAAAGGATAGCTCCCTTGATATTGAAGTACAGGTCTCAATTGAGACTTATTAAGTAATTGATTTTGTGATATTTTGTAAAAAACATATGCTTGGGACAGGGAAGATAAGTTCCAATAAGTATTGGAATTTTGATTGCTATTCTTAGTATTATCAGTATTTGAAAACAATTCTTTTATAGTCAAAATAAAATTCATTGTATTTTGATTTGTTTCATCAATTCCTTCTTGTTCTTTATTTATTTCATTGTTGTAAATGGGTTTATTAAAGATCTTTTTTGTTGATTCAAAGAAAAGTTGTGTATTTATCTTAGAAATGGTAATGGTACATAGCAAAATATCTATGTAGATTTTTTCAATGAATGATTTAATAAAGTAGTGTGATTTACGCATTAATCGGATATTCTTCTTTTTTAATGTTTTCCAAAAATGTTTCTGTGATCCCGATCTTTTATTATCATAAATTATAACTATTTCTTTTTTTTTCTTGTCTTTTGCGGTTCGTTCAATTTGATTCTTGATTTTGATTGTTTTATCAGAAAGATCTTTAATTCTTCTTTCTATTAGTGAATAATTTAACCAATCCATTGTTCGATTTATAACGAACGATTCTCGAAGAATCTTATTATTTCTTTTGAAATCTTTTTTTTTTTCATTCGGTTCATATACTTTTTTTATCCTCAATTCAAATAAGAAATTTGGATTTACTTTCTCCAGTTTTTTCATTATTAGGTTGATAACTCGAACTCTTTTTATGACTCCTTTTGTTTTTTCTTTTATAACTTTTAAAAAGGATTTTATTTTTTTATTGAAAAATTTTAGAACTTGTAAAAATCTTTTTTTTGCTTTTTTTTTTATTTTTTGGAGTTCTTTATAAATAGGTTCAAAAAAAAAAGGTCGTTTCCGGGGAAAACCAAAGGGAAGTTCCGCTTCCATTCCCCAGACTGTTAAAAAACAAAAATTTGTTTTTTTCTCTTTTTTTTTCATTATATTTATATGAGGAGATCGTGCCTTAGATTTTCTCCAAGGTTTTAGACAGAAAGGATATAGAATCTTTATCTGAATACCATTTATTAACCAATCTTGGGGAAATTCTGTTTCTGATAATTGAACACCATTATAGGTACATTTAATATGCATTTCTCTATTCCATTCCTTAAAATCCTCGTCCCACTCAGAATTTGGAATAATAACATACGGAAAATATTTTTGGCTATTATTAATGAAGGCAATATAATGTATTTTCTAAGAAAAGATTGGGTTACTAACATCAAACCTCTTATTACTTGAGTAAATATAAAGGTATCCCAAGCTTCTGATATTTCTATCTATTCAGTTTTATAGTTTTTTCCTCTTTATCCTTTTCTTCTTTTGTATCTTCATTTTCAAAATAGGAAATTGTGAATTCTGATTCTTGTTTTCTGTCCATCCGATTCCTAAAAATTAGATTCTTTATATCGTTTATATCGAAAGAGGAAAAAAAAGAAGTTTTGTCTAGACGATCCAAAAAAAGCGGGGAATGTACATTTACTTGAAATAGGTCCCAAATAACTGTTTTACGTCTTTTAGCGCGCATGGATCCTTTGATTAGATTGCGACGAAAATCCGATTGTTGTGAGTAACGTATCAAAGTAACTTCTCCCTCTTCCATTTGATCATCCTTTTTATCATTGTTACTAATACTAGAACTATTATAAATACTAGAAATAGAATTGGTATTCTGATCATTATCGTTATCATTATAAATTATCACACGTTTGAATCTTCTTGAATGAATCTGATAATATTCTTCATCTAATTCTTCTTCATTTTCTTCTTCCTCTTCTCCCAAATTCTCGGTTAATTTGTATGACCATCGAGAAACCTTTTTACTGATTTCTTCTAGTCTAATACCAATATATTTCTTTTTCATTTTTTTTTGTCTTTTGTATATGTTGTAATTACATCAAATACAAATTGCAAATATTTTTCTTGACTTTCTGAATCAATTCCTTTTTCTACGGAATCATTAAGAAGTAGATAATGAATCTTATTTATAAAAAAAGATTCTACTAAATCTTCTGTATCTTTATAAGTATCCATGATTGCACGTGAATCTAATTTTTTCTCGTTCCTCGATAGGGTCCGTTGAAAAAGGATCATATTCCTTTGGAAAGCATTTTTTTTTTTTCATCATCACATAATATGGTTCTTTTTCAAGCATATCCAGACTAGAGGATCTCTCATTTTTTTCTATAATTTGGATTCGTCTTCTCAATTCATTGTTCAAATTGCACTTTTTTTTTCATTAGTATAAATCCAAGAATTATAAAGATCTTCGTCATATAGTTTCTCTATTATGTACAAAGAGATTCTTTGTTCTACCATTTCCGAAAAAGTCGATAAACTGGGCGGATATGTAAAGGAAATTATTTGTTTACCATCACTTGTACATGTAAAAAAAAAAATTGTGACATTTCATTGCGTAAAGCATTTTCTAATTTATCATTTTTTATATATCGTAATGGATGATTCCATCGTTTATAATTGAAAAAAAATTGACAAAAGTTGTTTCAATTTTTTTATTCATTCTTTTCTTTTTCTCTTCTTTCAGTCTTCCCAATTCCCAATTCTCTTGATGGGTCTCCAGATCAGAATCTTCGTAAACTGGGCTATCTTGATAGCGTGCCTCTTGAAAGTGAAATTCATCCTTTGTTTTTTCCTTTCCATTCACTCGGATCTCTTCCGTTTCATCTATTTTGTCCAGATCCTCCTTTTCTTCCGAACAAAGGGAAGGGTTTTCTTCGGTG